>ML778712.1:457490-478687 GCA_009831015.1 Picea engelmannii
TATGGATGTGTGTCATTTATTGTTGGGTAGACCATGGCAATATGATAGAAATGTGATTCATGATGGGAGAATGAACACATATACCCTGGAGAAGAATGGGAGAACACATATGTTACTTCCGATAAAATATAAGGAGGTGAAGCCGGAAGTGAACAACACAGTACTTCTCATGAGTGGGAAGGAACTTCTTATAGAAGTAAATAAGAAGGAAGATCCACAATTCTTTGTGGTCAGAAAACCCAAAATCGTTTTGACCAGCACAAGAGTGGATGATTTACCGGAAGAAATTCAGGAACTGCTGGAAGAGTTCACTGACATTGTGGTAGACGAATTACCTCATTTGTTTCCGCCGATGAGGAGCGTAATTCACCATATAGACCTCGTACTAGGAGCTAGTTTGCCGAATAAGGCCACGTACAGATTGACACCCCAGGAGAATGAGGAGGTTAAGAAGCAGGTCCAGGAATTGTTGGACAAGGGATTGGTCAGGGAAAGTTTGAGTCCGTGTGCCATTCCAATGGTACTCAGTCCAAAGAAAGATGGAGGCTGGAGAATGTGCACTGATTCCAGAGCCATTAACAAGATAACCATCAAGTACAGGTTTCCATTGCCACGGATGGACGACTTGATGGACTATTTAAGTGGAGCCAAATTTTTTTCAAAGGTTGATTTGAAAAGCGGATACCATCAGATTCGCATGAGGGAAGGCGACGAGTGGAAGACAGCCTTCAAAACCAACGAAGGGTTGTATGAATGGATAGTCATGCCATTTGTCTTGACGAATGCGCCGAGTACCCTCATGAGGTTAATGAATGAAGTGCTGAAGGAATTCATCGGGAAGTTTGTCATTGTTTATATGGATGACATATTGATTTTCAGTAAAACAAAAGCAGAACATCTGAAGCATTTAGCTACAATAATGAAGAAGCTACAACAGGAGAAGCTGTTGATCAACATGAGGAAATCTTCATTTATGAAGACAAAACTCATTTACTTGGGATTTGTCATATCGGCGAATGAATTGAAGATGGATCCAGGTAAGGTGGAGGTAATTAAAAATTGGCCATCACTGAGAAATGTTTTCGAGGTGAGAAGTTTTCATGGACTGGCTAGTTTCTACCAAAAATTCATTAGGAATTTCAGTGGGATTAGCGCAGCAATGATGGATACAGTCAAGAAAATACATAAATATTTTCATTGGACTGAAGAGGCTGAAAAGAGTTTCAATTTGTTGAAACAGAAAATTACAGAACAACCGGTTTTGGTGTTGCTGGATTTTAGAAAGACGTTCCAGGTAAAATGTGATGCGAGTGGCTTTGCCATAGGAGCGGTCTTGAGTCAGGATGATAGACCAATTGCATATTTCAGTGAGAAGATGAATGAGGCAAAAGAGAAATACTCCACATATGATAAATAATTCTATGCCATCATACAAGCATTGAATAAATCGAGACATTATTTGATTCCGAGAGAATTTATTTTATATAGTGATAACCATGCATTGCAGTATGTAACTCAACATGAGAAATTGAATCAGAGGCATGTTAAGTGGGTCAAATACATGCAAAATTTTACATTTTTAATTAAGAATATTTTGGGTACTGCTAACAAAGTGGTTGATGCTTTGAGCAGGAAATCTTTGTTGTTGCAGGAGTTCAAGGTCAAGACTTTAGGCTTTGATGATCTTAAGGACATGTATGCAGCTGATCAGGATTTCAGTGAAGCGTATGGAGTAGCTGAGAACCCATTTCTCAGATACCGAAGTCAGTGGATAGAGTATGTGATCCAGGATAGGTTACTGTTCAAAGGCAATCAACTATGCATTCCAAATTGCTCCATGAGGGAGAATCTGTTAAAAGAAAAACACAGCGGAGGCTTGGCAAGGCATTTTGGCCACAACAAGACATTTGCAAAGCTAAGCGAAGCATAATTTTGGCCAGGGATGTGGTCAGAAGTCAATAGGTTTGTCGACAGATGTAGAATTTTCCAGCATTCAAAGGGTAGAAAGCAAAATACGGGATTCTATCAACCATTACCCATACCCGAGAGGTTGTGGGATGAAATCAGCATGGATTTCGTATTGGGATTGCCTAGGATGCAAAGAGGACATGATTCGATCTTTTTGGTGGTTGACAGGTTTTCCAAAATGGCACATTTTATCCCATGTCAGAAGACCAGCGATGTGACACATATCGCAAATCTGTTTTTCAAAGAGGTCGTTAGACTTCATGGTTTACCCAGAAGTATAGTTTTCGACAGGGACACGAAATTCATTGGACATTTCTGGAGGACACTCTGGAATAAGATGGGGACTAACTTAATGTTTATTTCTGCTTATCATCCGCAGACAGATGGGAAAACAAAGGTGGTAAATAGAATTCTGGGAGACTTGATAAGAAGCTTGGTGACAGAGCACCACAACAGTTGGGACAATGTGTTTCCACATGCAGAGTTTGCATACAACGACTCAGTGAATAGAAGCACAGGGAAAATTCCATTTGAGATTGTATATGGAAGGTATCCAAGAGGAATTTCAGAGCTAAGGGATTCAGAACAGATAATGACTAAGAGCGCAAGTCCTGAAGAATTCATAGAAGCGATGAAAGAACTTCACGGCCAAGTGAAGGAGCGACTGTTGAAATCAAATCAAGAATATAAACGCAGAGCCGATTAGCAGAAGAGACAACTTCAGTTCGAAGTTGGTGAGTTAGTTCTGGCACATTTGAGGAAAGAAAGGTTCCCAAGGGGAAAATACAATAAACTAAAGATGAAGAAAATTGGGCCATGTAAAGTCCTGAGGAAATTAGGGGAAAATGCTTATGAAATTGAGTTTCCAGATGGGATCTGAATATCTCTGACATTCAATGTATCATACTTATATCCATATAAGGCTGAGGAAGTAGGAGTTGAAAGTGATGAAAAGTTAGAGATCCAGTGGTAGAAGCAGATGCCGATTGCAGAAAATACACAGATGGAGCATATACTCGACAAAAAGGTGAGCAAAAAGACCAGGCGAAAGCAATACTTCGAGTATCTGGTCAAATGGAAGGGCCATCCAGTGGAAGATTCCAGCTGGGAGACTGAAGCAGAGATTCAGAAGCATGGACAGATCGTGCAGGAGCTCATGGACAGAAGCCCATGAATTCTTTCAAGCAAGGGAGTATGATGCAGGAGCATCACAATTACCAAAGCAAGCGTGGAGCCAGCGCATGTGTTTTTTAACACATGACATATTGCTTTGAAAACTTTTTGGAAATGATGCGCCAAACCTTCAATGAACCATTTATGAAGGAGCGCCTTTTGTATATTGTATTGGACCTTGAGCGACATGCTCTTGTCCTTAGTAGATAGGAGGCATTTAATCTAGTTAATGAAGGTAGATAGGATTTATTTCTAGATTAGACAGTTTTAGATGGAAGGAGGGAAAACGGATATAGACACCCTCATTGTATGATTGTAACATTAGCTAGCATAGTTCAGAGCAGGAAGATCATAGTAGAGCAACAACGAACTGTAGAAGACATCCATGTACAGATCTTGAATTAATAGAAGGGATTGATTCAGATTCATGGTTTTATGTCTCTCTTTGTGTGTGTGTTGATGATATGCTCATGAATGTTTGATTTCCTGTTATGCATTTTCTTTGATATGCTATGCATATGATTTCATGTTTGAATGTGAAGTCTGAGAGGATGAGGATATGAGTTTCAATTGTTTTTTCTATCTGAGTGAGAGATTTCCTCCAACGAGTGCAGTCGAAGTTGTCCGCAAGGAGTGCGTTGACAGAAGACTCAGATAGTCTAACTGTTGTTCTCATTTACTCAACTAGTGAATTTGGGAATAGGAGCCATGCAAGGAGTGCGCAGGCCAAGCTAAGACTCAGAGTTGCGATTCTGAGCATAGAAATTAAATACCGCTGTTGCAGGAGTGCGTAGAGTTGAAAAGGATTCAACACTTGGAAGTTGTTGAATGATTGCCACAAGGAGTGCACGCAAGTCCCTCTAAAAGAATCAGAGTTGGGAAAGCTCAGGAGGTATAGAACCTTCGAGAAATCATCGAAGAAGAGCACAAGGAGTTGTGTCATGGACCACTTGAGCAAGCGTCACAAGCGTACGTGTAGGTGGTGAGTTTTCGTGGAGGATCACTTAGTCGTTCCATAGATTTCTTCAGGAGGAAGAGATTGACGGTCAAGATCTTGTGGAAGGGATCTGTAAAATCCCGCTAGCCATCAGATTCGATAGAAGTAGCAAGAAGGTTATGGTCACACCCAGAGATCGAGCTCAAAAGATCGTGAGCCATTGGATCAACAATTGATTTCCCGCAACCGTCAGATTTGGCAGAAGTTGCGCCGGGGTTAAGTCCCAGTGAGCAGAGGAGAGGTTCCGCGAAGGCATCTGGATGTTAGAGCCATCGAGATTTTGATAAGAAAGAGAATCGAGACCTTGTGGGTTTCGAAAACACTGGCGGAATCCTAGCCATTGATCCCAGGGCAGGGCACGTGTCAGAGGATCCAAAGGAGTCGGGGTTCAGCTCATCGTGAATTCTTGGAGTGAAGAAATCGTTGCATCAGGAATCATGATTTTGCGATACCCGATAGGGTGACGAGGAAGCAGAGACATGGAGGAGTAATCTCTCATGTGCATCGGGGATCGGTATATCGGGATTATCGGTGACGAGAAAACCATTGCAGGAGGAGTCGCGAAACTCTGAAACGCGATGGCCACACAATTCATAGCATTACAGTGGAGAACAGGTGTTATCCATATCAGGTTTCGTGACTTGGAGGATCCTGTGAATAAGTGCGCTTGAAATCACGATATCACGATATGTGATTTCCTAATCGTGACGAAAGTGTGGGCCATAGGTGATAACATAAAGGACAGGTGGTGTTGGGGATTTGTGAGTCTTGTAATTATTGGTATCCGGATTCGTGAATTCGTGAACTCTGATACACTGAGGGAGGACAGGTGTCAAAGGGTCAACCCTCGCAGGAGTCAATGCCAAGTGGTGTCGGGGATCGAGAATCAGGGATCTGTGGGACAAGTAAATTGCAACACCGTAGGTGCCGATTTCCCGACGGAGAAATTCCCGACAGAAGCAGGGAAGAGTGGGTGAGTTTTCATTGGGATTCGGGGATTTGTGAGACCTGAATTCATGACCTCGGGATTCATGATAATGCGAAATATGATCTCCCGATTCAGAGCAGGGAGATTGATAAGGATATTTCTGTGGGTGTTGGGAAGTCCCGATAAGGGATTTGAAGGGATTTTTGGGTTCTTCGGGCCAGGAGAGGAGAAGGTCCTATGTGAGTAGCATACCTGAGGGTGTGGTTGCATCATTCATCATCCTCTTCATATGCTTCTTTCTCCTCCTAAGAGGTTCTAACCTCCTAACCTAACCTAGGCTACCCATACATATCTCGGCCTACCCTAAACCTAACCTACATACTAAGCCTAGCAATCCTAGAATCTTAGTGGCCTAACACAAGACATCTAGACCTAATCTCTATAGCTCCCTAAATCTACTAAAGATAATAACTTGGCACTCAATTTAGGACTGACATAACTATTACAAAGACAATCCCACCATTTTAATGCTATATATAGATTCACTCTGACACAGTCCCCCATTATTGGAAGTTTTGGGGTGATTAATATATCATTTGATTTATTGCAATGTCTAGAACAAAATACCATTGTAACTGACTAAAGCCAATAAATTGGATCATGTCCCTTCTAACTATATTTAGATACTAAGTTCCATATAAGTATACCTTGTAATTGTTGTTGTCACCATGTTTGTGTGGGTTTGTTCTTTTGGTCACTTGTTTATTAAATATTTCCTTGAGCTAATTATATAGTTGAACCTGTGACAAGCACACAATTGTAATTATGTTCCCTATAGTTAAGTGCAACTTATAATCATTTATCATAAATAAGGAAATGATATTTTTCTTAAATTTGGATTTGAGTCCTAGTTGATGCCATAATTTAGATTTATGTGGTGTGTGGTGATTAATTGTAGCAATGGGAAGAACTTCTCATCATTAAATTGAGTTCAGTAATGAGGTGTGTATTGTCTTTGTTCAGACTATGAATAGGATATTTAAAACAATCCATTATCAAGGTTCCTATTCCATTTCACATGCCCTGCAAGTGGAATGCCCTTTTTAATACTAGAACCCCTTGTTCATCTGATTAATGTGTAATGTTTTTAACCAATTCTCTCCAAGGTGATATTGTTTGCTTATTATTTCGCTGTCTATGAATGTGTTCTTTATTGCACTTTTATTCAACCTCCATCTAGCAGACCTACCCCTACTAGGATTTTGAGATCTCTTTCTTATCACAATTAATTTTCCACTACAAACACCTTTCATGAAACCAACCTTCAATCGCTAGGTATTTTTAATTTCACCCATGGTTACAAAGTCAAGTCCTCTCAAATATGGACTCTATCCTAAAGACATTGTCAGGCAATGAATTGACTAATCTGTGATTGGTGACTCATTGGGGAAATCATCTTCTCCCTTCTCTACTTTTAGTACTATTTTTGTAGTGACATCAAGGGCTTCATCTTCTAACGAGGATGAGCATCCATTTTTCATGTTACATATGAAATTTCCATTTTGTCATTTCTCTTTTTTAGTAGTTTAACATATTTTGTTTTATAATTCAACTTCTAGGAGATGCTACTATGATCCCACAATGGGTCACTACTCAATTGTACTTTTCAATCCCATTGACCTACCTTTGAGGTCATTACTGAACATTGTTAAAATTATCATATCTTGGTATTCTTACATTTCCCTATTATTGGGTACTTTCATTCATAAAAACAAAAACTCAGAAGTCAGGTATCCTAACATTAAAAAGGATCAAGAAAATTATTTCCAGTAAATCCATAATCATTCATTTGTAAATAAAATATCCATTTCACCTTGAGAACCTCCCCAAAGGAAAGAAACATGCCATACATTTAGTAAAATGGGGATCAAAATTTTTTGTAGTTATTTATAATATTCATTTAAAGGGAGGCATTCCTTAGGTCCACTTAATAATAAGTTGCTTATATGTCATCATTTTGACAAGATCAAGAATTGCTACTTAGGTGGTGTTGACATTAATAATACACATGCTTGGTTTGAACACAACTTTATTGGAATGGTAAATATTAAAAGTGTTTCAAGGAATTTCCTTTGGACAACACTCTTTGTGAAGTTTTTTGTCCATATTCATTAGCAACCTACCCTAACCTAGCCAACACTCTAAACTATTAGACTCCTAACGCAAGATCTCTAGGCCTCTCTCCTACTATCCTAAAAACTTGCGTCCATCCTCAGGACTATCTACCATTTTACTGTCCTAAGCTATTTTTTCAGCCCCAACCTACCTAACGTTGACCTAATTTCATACTAGTTCACCCTAGTATATCTCACGTTTCATGCCTAGGCCATTATCTCCCTAACGCAAGTCCATTAACCCTATCTCCCAAACATTTAGACACCCCACGACTACCTATAGAAGCCCTTACTGGTATTAATTTAAGACCCTATTCCACTTTGACACACCCCTAAAAAAAAACTCRCATACCTCATAGTCACTTTACCTAAACTGCCTCCCAAACTCTCCACCCAAAATCATAGTAAAACCTTCAATTATGACTGTGTGAACATAGTCATTCCCAGCCACATTTAATTTGTTTTTGATAGATATAATTCATGGGGAACATAACCTACAATCTGCATACATAAGCAACATTAAAAATCTTAACTTGTGTGCATTTGGAGGGGTTACATATCATTTGCATTTGCATATTTAGGACAATTAGGACTGATACATATTGAATTGAAGTCAGATAGACAGTCCCAACTTCTGATATGTAATGAACTGAGAAGGATACTATTGGATTATTGGATTGACACATATGAAATGTTTTGTGGCTTTGAAATATTGATGTATTGAAATTAGTTTGATCAAAATCATAGATACTTCAAAGAAAATTAACATAATAAATTTGATATTTTAGCATAAATGATCCAATCTTATCATCATAAGTCGAATTTGACAACCTGGAGAATTATTTGGCATCTTGCTGGTGAAAATCACAGATTTCAAAATCTTTCTTTAATGGCTGGGTGATTTTTGTCAAGAATAAACATGCCATTTGGCTTCATTCCCTTACCATATGCCTTTAAAACTTGATGAAGAGGATGATATAGCTTCTGATAATTATTATCTTTAATTTGAGATCATTCCCATAGATTCTGGAAATGGAAAAATGTGATCTCGGAAGAAAGAAGACCGATCCGGACTCTTCAGAGCTTTCGACGGCTTACTAGTCATGTATTTTTCCTTTTAGCCACCGAAAGTCAAAGATTTTCGGTGACTTACTAATTGTGTATTTTTCCTTTTAGCCGCCGAAAGTCAGATATTTTCGGCATCTCATTAAACTGTAAATTTCACATTTACCGCCGAAAGCTAAAATTAACCTTTGGCCTAGTTTTATAGGTGAAATCCTCATTTAATTGAATTTATGTGAATTTGAGCCTTTCTCATAACCTCTAAAACTTTAAGATTTAAAAATAAATCTTCTACCTAATGATCCTCTTATCACATGATTTGGGAAATATTAGCAAGTGATTTTTGATCGCTAACAAAACCCCAACATTATTCCTGTGTGAATGCCATTTTTTTTTTTAAAGCCCCACCATTAGTCGCTCTAGCAGCGAATAGGTTCATCACTTATAAATCCATTTCGTCGCTTGACTAAGTTTGTGACGAATATTAGTCATTATACCGACTAACATTAGTCGCTAGACTGACTAATTATGGTCACTAGAGTGACCAAGGTTATGTTTTCCTTAGACATGGTAGCAAGGCTTGCGACTAAAGTGGGTAGTTAGACCAACTAACATTAGTCACTAGAACGACTAATTATGGCCACTAGAGTGACCGAGGTTATGTTTTCCTTAGAGATGCTAGGAAGGCTTGTGACTAAAGTGGGTCGCTAGACCGACTAATCTTGGTGGATGGACAGACGAATGGTAATTTTTCCCTATTGTGTATAGGCTTCTTTTCCCGATCGCTAGACCGAAAAAGATCCATGTGTAGTTGTTAGACCGACGAATCGATTCCGATGAAAAAATAAAATCATCTTGGTTGAAACAATGACCCTATTCCGACAAAACTGCGTCACTACTTCATCACAAAAATGTTCAAATTTAATAGTGTTAGGTCCCTCTCATTGTTAGTGGCAACTATAGCACACTTTACTAGTGATCAGAAAACACAAGTTTCCCTATTTTGTATTTTGTTGATTCATTTTTATAAACACCACGATGTATCAAATGGTTTATCATTTCTTTGTAGCAGTTTTGTATAATGCTAGACATATGTTGTGCTATAATACATGGGAGGTAGAACATCCCTTTTTCTTCATAGATGTTTTATTTATTTTTTGATAGGTTTCCAGAGACGAGGCCTACCTTTGTTATTCATCCTAGTAGGTCGAGGACTCATGTGCAGATGCACATGTGGGGGGATATGATTCCCAAGAGGGGCCAACTGAAGTTTTTGGCCATGATTTCCTTAGACACACTGGGGTTACTATTCAATGAGGAATATCACATGTTCATCATGGTATTGTGTCCTTACGCAGATTTGGATTGGTGAGGATTTCCAAACATCCTCTTCACACCAAATGAGCCACCAAATGATAGAGGTAATATTAGTGTTTTGATTAAATTAATCTAGTTTCATTTTATTGTCTTACTTAGTTAGAATAAAATTAATTCTAACATGTTCTTTAACTTATTTTATTAAATTGTTTAATGAAACTATGTGATTATTGTTGTGTAATATATCTTTTGTAGATATTGGCACTTTCATTGGGGACGTGCCTCCTCTCCTAATAGATGACGATGAGGAGATGATGCTTGAGTCTGTGGTGGGTCAGGGTCCTTGGGTGCAGATACCCGACGACATGTTCCATAGGCCAGATACTAGTTTCAGGTTGGAGTTGGGAGACTGACCATGTGCACCTTTGACTAAGGTGGGACTATTCCCTATGCTGATGTGAGACATTGGGGCATATCTTATTCTTTTTTATATTTGGAGGGAGATGTTGCATGATTTGATGCCTCTTATGTGTCATATCATCAAAGCTACTAGGATACTATTAGCAAGGAGGGATCCCAATGATAGGAACATCTCCCCTTCCAGTACGAATCATTCATCGAGTACCCCATTGATTTATGAGGGTGGCTATGATACTTCTCCACATCCTCCTCCTCCTCCTTCACCTCAGCCAGATCATGAGAAGGAAACACATATTCATCATCCTCCTCTTTCAACTCACCTAGATGAGAAGGTATGTAATATCCCCCAAAATAATTAATTATTAAAGTCGGTGTGCACTTAGGAATAAATTTCCATTTTTGGAAAATTCATATTTGAAAAATTATTGTCATTTATGGAAAATCTGAATTTGGAATTTGATTATTTGTAATTAATTATTTGTGACTGTTGGGAAAATAGTTGATTTTCCCAACCAACTCTTTGACTGTGACACATGTAAAAGACAAATCTTTTTATATATTAATTGTTGAAGGAAAAATGGAATAGCTAGGTTGAAAAAAACTGACCATGACTCCATGAGTTGGGAACGGACTTGAGTTACCTCAGGGATGAAGTTTACAAGTGGAAAATGAGGAATTTGACCACTAGTAGCCCCTAAAAATCAGGGATTTGTAAAGCTGCAAAAATTCCCAAGGAGGGAAAAATACCTAAGCACAAGATGCTCATGATATACAAAATATGGGAGGAGGAAGGATGTTGCTTAGTATGTTGGAGAAAGGATATAACTTTATATTATGAACATTGTTTACTGTGAGGAAAGGGGATTTTTTAAATCTTAAGGGAGGACTGTAGCAAAGGAGGATCATTGGAATTCGCCCTTATGGACTCATTGTCAGGCTAGGGGGTGAACAGAGAAAGTAATTTGGTTGTTTTGTTCTATGGTTGGGTGGAACTTGGTTGTTCCATTTGAGTTCCAACATATTATTTAGATATGTACATCTACTTGTTTCCTTGTTGAATGTTTTTTTAATTACTAGCTTACATAATGAAATGGTTATAGGATAATTATCTTACAGGTTGATTTTATTCACCGAGTAAAGATACAAAATATATTGTGAGTTTTAATTGTTAATGAAGTTGAGTTATATATGTATAGATAGTAATATATGTATATGATTGACTAGCCATAAAGAATGTTAGAACTGTTGTTTGTGTTCTGGAAAATTTACAAGTGAATACGTGCTTCAATAGAGGATAACTGTGTGTATTTCCATGTATCCATATAGATATTTATGTACATAAATATACATGTAGAATGCCATTTCAGTCCATGTACAGGTACTATAGAATATAGATAAAGAAAATATCAGTCCTCCCTTTTGAAAGGAAATTACATTCTATATATATGATGGTCCATAGAAAAATAGAGATCCAATAGTTTACATAATACATAATACCACTGTTGTTGTAAATTGTGGAATTTTATTCAAATGGAGTTTTCTTTTAAAACCATGTATTCCATTAAAGAAGAAATTTACAAATAACTGGTTTATCCATGAAACCCTGAATCAAAGTTAACACAGTAGAGTACCCTAGGGTAAGGACCCTGTACCACTATCAAGCAGAACTTGAGAAATTTAAATTAAACGTCGATATTCGGAACTCTAATACCTTTTCGAGTAAGGTGATCCATTTTACCCATTTTACCTCCGAGTGATTAATACTGCAAGAGGAAATCAACAGAATTAGAAAATTGTGTTAAAGTAATCAAACAAAATTAAATTCTAAAGATTTAGCAAATGAACAGTACTTAGCTTATAGCTGGCATAGATTCAATTCTCCACCAGCGTTGAAGATATGACCTTTCCATAGTCCGAAGGGGAGGAGTGGACCCATAAATGGCTGATGGGTACCCTCACAAGGAAAACATGGTCCCATCATTATTTTTGTAACCGAAAGGAATCTAAATTGATTCTCTAGAATGTAAACAAGTAATTAAACAATGCTAAACATTTAGTATTTTTCATAACCAGAATAATAAAGTTCACACACGAAATCTGCATGTCCCACAGAGGCATATCCTTCCCAATTCGGGACTACAGACAAAGTTGTGGGACCTTTCTTTTATAAATGTTAAAAAACTTACGAGTTGATGTTTAAAAACTCAGAAAAGAACACAAGTATAAAATGAACTTAAATTACTCATTACGAACCTATTGTTCCATCAAAGACAGTCTATCCAATAGAAGAAATTTAGACGAGATTATGGAGATACTTATTTTTACTGATACACAGAAGAAGAACAGATAGGATAGTTTTAAACATGGATTCAAGAACAAAGAACTTAGGATGAATTTTTATATAAGCATTCATGAAATATAAATTATGGTGGAACTTATACACAGAGGGGAGTCTTACGATTTTAACCATTCATGTATAATTATGTGAAACATGAATAGATTAAGAGAAGAGTCTCACAAGCCAGTTACTAAATTGTACACATGGGTAAGAAAACCTTGCTGCATACACAGGGGACATTTTTATGAATATGCACAGTGTAAGTTGAAGATGAAATAAATTATAGTAAGCCTCGGGATCTGTATTCTCATCTAAAGAGCCGATAGATTAGGGATTTATGCCATCTTTTCCTTTAAGAATCCATAATATTTATATCGTATGGTAAAGAGGAAATAATATCACATGATTTATACATACATCGATCACCATAAGTGGATTTAAGAGTTACTATATAGACCCAGAGAAATATTTTAACCACAAGATTCTCGAGCGATAGGTATACCGTGAACAACTTAAAACAAAATACAAGAATAAACAATAAGGAGAATATTGAGGTCATGGCCTAACCATAGGCCAAAAAAACCCTAAATATTATTACGGGAATAATTCTTGAACCAGAGGGTTAAATCGTTTGTATACACTTCATACAAGTCCCAAATGAAAACCATGAATAGAGGGTATTTATACACTCGCTAGAAACGCTAACTCAACAATATCGCAACTCATCACGAATTACCCAATGGGGATGCACCACACAGAGCATGAATTTAAATGATATTTAGAAAGTTAGAAACAACAAAATGAAACACCTCAATTCTGAAAACCGTAGTGGACAATTACAGAGGTGGTCACGAATAATATTACTATTACAAACTACCACTTCTATTACAGGATAACATAAGCGATAGGGATGTTCTTAGGGTTACCCGATATAGTAGGAGAACCAATTGGTTGCACACCTCCCTTTTCCTTACATAGAGAAGGATCGCTCCAAGTCGTCAACCATACATCCATAGGAACATTGAAAGGTTAATGCTGAGGATTTTTTGAAAAAATGCACAGAGCCAAAGGAAAATGATACTTTAGTTACCCAAGAACCTTCACAGTGCAGAGTAATGGCGATAGGATGTTCATAGTAATCTTTCCATGTGAACAAACAAATATGGCATGCCCACATTGGACGCGACAACCTAGCAACCAGTACGTTTTAAAACCCTCTTAATTATCGACCAGAGAATTCATGTGTTTACGGATAGATTTAATATCCCCTTAAGCTACAAAAACTTAATTCATTTAGTGATGGGCCATGTCACCAGGTCGGGTGGGATTTCATGCGCTACCAGGATTAGGGTTACGACCTATCATGCCTAACGTGATTCCAACCCCTTAAATGCTAAAAATTTGTATACCAAGCAACCCCTTCCTTACAATTGGCATCCACTAAGTTCGTTTAGTTATTGTGTTAAAGTTTTAACAAAAAACTGACAAGATATGACCACTGTATGTAATATTTAGAATGCGTATACAATATGGGTAAATACTGTAGTAAGTGGACCCATCTATATATGTGAATAGCACTAAAACTTCGTGTAATGCATGTGATAACTTATATATACGATCTCAAGGAAATAAGCTACCTTGTGTGGCTATATATGTATAGATATAGGTATGATATATATATCTATATAGATATGAGGTGAGGATTGTATATCCCATGATAACTCAAAACAATCTTAATACATGTGATATAAGAGTATAATGAGAAAAACTTAATATGTGGGATTATTTTGTGGTAAGCTTAAAAGTACTCATATATTGGATATGAAGTGGAAGGTACTAAGTCTTGATTTAAAGATATAGCTTTTAGAGAAAAAACCCTTTTACGGATCCCTTTGATAAAATTAGAAACCATGTTAGGATAGGGTTACTATATCCCTTTTATGGACACAATAAGACTTACAAGTCCACTTTGATATTACAGTTTCATGAATAGTCTAAACACTAGCCTATTATGTTAAAATGTTGAGTGTACTGAATTATTTTAATAGGCACGACTTCAGTGAAAAAGTTAACTATCTTGTTATTAGTCTCTTGTAACTACGAATAGGTATAGGTCATATTCTGATAGAGACAATAATAGTTTTAAACTTGATCAAGTATATCAGAGTAAAGAAGTTTTAATGCACCTATCATTTTTTATTTTTTTTATTTGGTAAATTTGGGGTACATTACATATGGTATCAGAGATGAAGGCTACAACACTTGGACCTCAGAGCAAGGCCAAAATTAGTTTAGTACATTTTATCCTGTTAAAAAAAAAAAAACTAACAAAAATTCTTAATGTTACAAACATAAATTTTTTGTTCTGTTGTGATAATGGTAGCACAAAACGAAGAGGAGATCATACTTGAGGAGGATCCCGATCAAGGATCTCCTAGAGAGCCTGGGAATAATAGTGAAGGAAGTTCAGCCACCCAGGTTCTGGAAACAATGAGGAACCTTATCGTGGAGCTGTAAGCGTTCAAGACAGATAACGAGAAACTGGAAAAGGCACACGAAGACCAACTAGAGATAAATGAAGTGATTTTGTGCAACATCGTAACAAATAAGAGTCCAAAATACAATGACAAGGATGAAGAGGTCAACAAAAGATCCTCCAAAAAATCTGGTCCTGAAGCATAAAATGAGAACAGTTCTTCTAAAGGAACAACAACAACAAAAAATAAAACAGCCATAGGAAGGAAAATAAAATGGGTGGACCACCTGGAGGGTGAATTCAAGAAGATCAAACTGTCCACCTTTGATGGATAATCCAAGACATGGGAGGAGGATGAAGCATGGTTACTGGATATAAAAAATTATTTTTAGATTTATAATTATTCTAGTAACATGAAGGTCAGAATGGTCATTTATATCCTGAAAGGAAAGGCGATTATCTGGTGGAAGGACCTGAAGTTGGCCAAGGGATTAAAATAAAAATAGATGGAATGGTCAAATTTCAATAAATAATTCAAGAAACAATATTGATCATAAATTTATTATTAAATAAAGACCAAAGAATTTTATGATCTAATACTAGTCCAAATGACCATGGACGACCTGATAAACAAATTTCTTGAATTATTAATATTTTTGGCATACGTCATGGAAGACAAACTAAACATCCAACGGTTCCTAAGCTGCCTACCACAGTCCTATAAGGAAAAAATTGAATTCAACAATCCCAAGACCTTAAGACAAGTGTTTAGAAAGGCCCAGATGTGTTATGATCAATACAAACAATGGGTTGAATTTCCCAAGGCTTGGAAAGATAAGAAATAGGACATAATGAATCAATGGAAGAAAGGCTTCCAATTTTCCCCTTTCTGGAATGCGACAAAGAATTTCCAAAGGAAATATTTTCATTCCATTAACCAGAACACCCAAGGGGGAGGTAGACCAGTTAATATGGGAACCAATAAATTTGGGGATAGCCCCAGGGAACAGTTAAAATGATGGGAGTGTGGAGAAACTAACTTAAGGAGGAACTATCCACGTTTAACTTCTACAACAAAGACCATAGTTCATAACCTGAAAGAGGCCTCTACAGTAGGAGATGTGGGAATAAGCATACACAAAATTAATGCATCTATGGATGGCCGACAAGCCGATGATTAGTCCATTATAGTGGAGGTTGAAGGTAAAGTTAATAATAATCGTATTTCTATTTTAACTAACCCAGGAGATCCTCTGAGTTATCTTACTCCTGGTTTAGTTGATTTAAACAAGCTTAAGAAAGTAAAGAATACAAAATCTTGGTTAGTACAACTAGCAATAGGGACTAAGAGAAAAGTAACAGATTTCATTTCTGATTGTGAACCCAGTTTAGATGGTCAAAATACAAAGATGAATATGAATATTTTACCTTTGGAATCATATGATATAATCATTGGAATGGACTAGTTAGAGAAACATAAAGTAATTCTAGATTGTTACGAAAAATCACTTACTTACATAGAAGAAAACAACACAGTTAGGACAATTCAAGGCATAAGAAAACCAATCTCAGTTAGGCAGATTTCATCCATGTAGTTTAAGAAATGCATGAATAAAGGTTGTCATATTTATGCTATTCAAGTAACAAATCTGTTAGAAAAGGAAGATAAACCCAACCTAGATGACTTTATCGTATTACATGAATTTAGATATTTATTTGTGGATGAAATACCAGAACTGCCTCCAAGAAGAGAGATACATTTCTCTGTCGATTTGCTTCCTGGATCATCCCCAATATCTAAGGCACCCTATAGGATGAGTTTAACTGAATTAATAGAGCTAAAAATTTAGCTACAAGAATTGTTGGACAAGGAATACATCAGACCAAGTATCTCTCCTTAGGGAGCACCATTCCTTTTCATTAATAAGAAATATGGGACTTTAATATTACGTATTGATTATCGACAGTTAAGAAAAATGACTATTACGAACAAGTATCCTTATCCAGAATTAACGATCTATTTGACCAAGTGGGAGGGGAAAATATTTTTTCTAAGTTATATTTAAGATCTGGTTATCACCAGGTCATAATAAAGGATGAAGATATAAGTAAACCAACATTTAGAATGAGATATGGACATTATGAGTTTCTTTTTATTATGTTTGGTCTCACTAACGCAACAACAACATTTATGTGTTTAATGAATAGCATATTCACTCAATTTTTGGATAAATTTGTTTTGGTATTTATTGATGACATTTTAGTTTATTCAAAAATGGAATAAGAACACGAAGAACATCTAAATATAGTATTGCAGACCTTAAGGAAACACAAGTTGTATGCAAAATTTGACAAATGTGACTTATACCAAAAGAGAATACAATACCTAGGACATGTAATATCTGAAGAAGGTATTGTAGTTTACCAAGAGAAGATAAGAACCATCATGGAATGGTCTATCCCTAAGGATGTGGTGGACATCCAATCATTCATGGGAATTATCGGTTACTACCTCAAATTTGTCGAGGGGTTCTCTAATATTGCATACCCCATCACATCCCTACAGAAAAAGGGAACAAAGTTTACTTGGTCATAGAAATGTCAGGACATTTTTAATAAGTTAAAAGAATTGTTAACTACCGCACCTATTTTAAGGGTAGAATACCCTGAAAATACTTTACAGTTTGTGTGGATATGAGCAAAGAAGGCTTGGGAGGTGTCCTAACTAAAGAAGGGCACATTATTTGTTACGAATCACGAAATTTAAAAGACCATGAATGAAACTACGTCACACATGACTTGGAATTAGCAGCTGTAATTCATGCGCTAAAAATGTGGCAACCCTACTTAATGGGTGGAAAATTTATGTTGCTAACTGATAATAGTGGTGTGAAATTCTTATTCAGTCAACCAGATCTTCACAAAAGGCAAGCAAGGTGGTCGAACTTCTTGACTAAATTCGATTTCGAAGTAAGGCACATCAAGGGTAAATAAAACAAAGTCGAATATCCCTTAAGTAGAAGAACTCATGGGTTGTTTGAGATAAGTATCAGTAGGGAAGAAAGAGACATTGAACAAAGGATAAAATCTGCAAGTGATACAGACGAAAAATACATCAAAACAGTAGAAGATTTACAAGGAAATGCAGAAAATTTGGACAGAATAGATCTAAGTTTGGATAAAAACGAACTACTAAGATTCAAAAACAGGATGTACATACCATATTCTGTTGAATTAAAGCTAACAATTTTGGATGAAGTACACAAAAATCCATATTCTGGTCATCTGGGATACCAAAAAATGGTAATATCCTTGAGGAAGTTGTTTTATTGGCCTAACATGAAAGGCGAGACAACTAAATAATTATCTAAATGCCCAGATTGTCAACAGGTGAAGGCTAAACATCGACATCCAGTTGGCCTGCTACAAACTCTACCTATACTAGAATGGAAGTGGGAAACTATCTCACTGGACTTTATTACAGGTTTGCCTAAAACTCAAAAACATAATGATTCGATTATGGTAGTGATCGATAAACTAAGAAAGTATTCACATTTTATTCCTATGAAATCTACTTATAAAGATATTAACATCGTTGAAATATTTATGAAGGAAATATTTAGATTGCATGGTATCCCTAAAATGGTGATTTCAGATGGAGATGTCAAATTTACATCAACGTTTTGGAAAGAATTGTTTGTAGGGTTCAATACTAACCTGAATTGCAGCAAAAGCTACCATCCACAAACAGATGGGAAAACTAAACGAAAGAAATAGATTGTGGAAGATATGTTACGAATGTAGGTAAGGACGAAACCAACTAAGTGGGAGGAATACCTACAGTTAGTGGAATTTTCTTACAATAATGGATATCAGATGTCAGCTAAAATGAGTCCCTTTGAAGTATTGTACGACAAAAAATGTACAACTCCAATTAGATGGGATGACCCAGTTGGCAAACTCATGATGGGACCATAAATGCTTCAGGAAATGGAGAAAACAGTAAGAAAGGTACAACAAAATTTAAAAGAGGCACATGACAAACAAAAAAGCTACGTAGATTTGAAAAGGAGACACCGAGAATTTCAAGTTGGAGACCACGTGTATTTGAAAGTCAAAGCAAGAAGAATTTTATTGAAGCTAGTAAATTTTTCAAAGTTGGTGCCCAGGTTTTGTGGCCCCTTCGAGATCTTAGATTGAATTGGACCTGTGGCATATCAACTTGCACTCCCTGAAAATTTAAGAGGTCATAATGTTTTTCATGTTTCTTTGTTGAAAAAGTATATTCATGATCATACTCACATCATTGATTGGAACATGGTGCATGTGGAACTAGAAGGTGAGTTCCAAGTGGAACCTCTGTGCATTCTGGACAGGAAAGAAATAGTACTACGAAACAAAGCCATCGCCTAGGTAAAAGTGAAATGGAAGCACTTTAGTCCTGAGGAGGCCACTTGGGAATTGGAGGAAAATTTATATAAATATTATCCAACCCTATTTCGAGAGAGGAATGAACACTAAGGATAGTGTTGTACTGAAGGGGGAGAGGATGTAATATCCCAAAAAATAATTAATTATTAAAGTTAGTGTGCACTTAGGAATAAATTTTCATTTTTGACAAATTCGTATTTGGAAAATTATTGCCATTTATGGAAAATCCGAATTTGCAATTTGATTATTTGTAATTAATTATTTGTGACCATTGGGAAAAGATTTGATTTTCCCAACCAACTCTTTGACTATGACACATGTAAAAGAAAAAAAAAATTATATATTAATTGTTGAAGGACAAAAGTGACAGCCAGGTTGAAAACAATTTACCATGAGTCCATGAGTGGGGAAAAAACTTGAGTTACCTCAGAGATGAATTTTACAAGTGGAAAATGAGGAATTTCACTACTAGCAACCCTTGAAAATCATGGATTTGTAAAGATGTGAAAATTCCCAAGGAGGGAAAAAGACCTAGGCACAAGATACTCATGATATAAAACATATGGGAGGAGGCATGAAAATGCTTAGTATGTTGGAGAAAGGATATCACTTGTTGTTATGAACACTATTTAGTGTGAGGAAAGGGGATCTTTCTGATCTGAAAGGAGGATTGTATAAAAGGAGGATCATTGGAATTCACCCTTATGGACTCATGGTCAGGCTAGGGGGTGAACGAAGCAAGTAATTTGGTTGTTCTGTTCTATGGTTGGGTGGAACTTGGTTGTTCCATTTGTGTTCCAACATCTTGTTCAGATATGTACATGTACTTGTTTCCTTGTTGATTCTTTTTTTTAATTAATAGCTTACAGAATGAAATGGTTATAGGATAATTATCTTACAGGTTGATTTATTCACTGAGTAAAGATAAGAAATATATTGTGAGTTTTAATTGTTAATGAAGTTGACTTATATATGTATATATAGTAATATATGTATATGATTAACTAGGCATAAAGAATGTTAGAATTGTTATTTGTGTTCTAGAAAATTTACAAGTGAATATGTGCTTCAATAGAGGATAATTGTGTGTATTTCCATGTATCCATATAGATATATTTATGTACATAAATATACATGCATAATTCCATTTCATTCCATGTACAGGTACTATAGAATATAGATAAAGAAAATATTAGTCTTCCCTTTTGAAAGGAAATTACATTCTATATATATGATGGTGCATAGACAAATAGAGATCCAATAGTTTACATAATACATGATACCATTGTTGTTGTAAATTGTGGAATTGTATTCAACTGGATTTTTCTTTTACAACCGTGTATTCCATTAAAGAAGAAAATTACAAATAATCGGTTTATCCATGAAACCCTGAATCAAAGTTAACACAGTAGAGTACCCTAGGGTAAGGACCCTATACCACTATCAAGCAGAACCTGAGAAGTTTAAATTAAATGCCAAGATTTGGAACTCAAATACCTTTTCTAGTAAGGTGATGCCTTGGACCCATTTTTCCTTGGAGTGATTAATCCTACAAGAGGAAATTGACAGAATTAGTTGTAACATCCCGCTTTGGCGCACATACAAAACTTATTCTTTGAGGACACTTTCTCGCAAGTGATCTGGACTTTTCTGATATTAATACATTTATGCTTGATTATGATGCGTTCTGATAGACGACATGATGTTTTACTACTTGATGTAGACAGGTGCTATTGACTCAGTTTTGTTGAGTGTGCAGGGTGTTGGACCTTGAGGATGCAGAGGCATCGGTGGAACCCCTTGGACTCCGGATTGAGTCAGGGAGTGTGCTAATTGGGTTGAATTATTTACCATGATATTTTATTTATTTGATGATATGTTGTTGACATGTTCTGACATGATGGTTGATGATG
>ML778712.1:480041-500305 GCA_009831015.1 Picea engelmannii
GAGGTACCGGTGAGGTCTCTACGGTTGGCGAGCGAGAGCAGCGTGGAGTGCGGGACACGACACAGAGTGCGTGGACTTCATTCGAGGCGGGCAACAAGGAAAAGGTACGCTCGTTTATTTTATTTTATTGAGAATAATGCATTAGAAATTATGTTGGGAACTGTAAAATGATTTAATGGATGAATTCCGTCCTGAGTTTTTCCCGTTCGATTGATTGCCTAAATTCACTATTGATTGTGTTCTGGATTTGGATTTACTATTCCTTGGTTGGGATTTTTAATTTTCTGTGTTACTCTTCGTGCTGCATCTTCCGGATTGGTATTTGGCATTAATCTACTGTACAATTTTTAGTCAATGAAAACCACTTATGTAGTTATAATGCATGCTAGGCATGAGGGATGCATTGTTGATTACATGGATAATGCACTGATTTTTCACCCTGTAAATCACATAGAAATGCGTGGTAGCGAAGACTTGTGCAGTAATAATTTGACCCCTTTTTCCTCTGTCATATACAAAAAGAAATTGGACTCTTATTCATTGGATGTAATGCGGAAACCCTTCCACATTGGTGAGTTCATCTGGATTCGATAATTACCTTTTTCTTCTGTTATCAACTGGATACGAAAAGAAAATTTTCGAGTGCTTGCTATGATGGGGGTAACGGCATGGTGAAATTATGAACAACCTGCGATGGTATTCCTGGCAGTTGCATTTGGTTAATGACAAGGCGAAGCTAATTAGTGGCTTGCTGTTGCAATTCTTGGCCCTTCCCTTTGTAATTAGTTACTGTGATTTGAATAATAATGTCCTAATTTTGATGGAATTTGGGTTGACCAACCAGTAGATATCCTAACTGGGTCGTGGAATAATTGTATGTTGTGCATGACTGGAATTATTTGCGTATATTCCTGGAAGAACCATTGTGCAATCTTTCCTTTTCATTGGGCAAGGTCGTTCTTCTCTTCCTCTTATTAAAGTATGGAATCACTGAGTAATACGATACCTGGAAAATCCATATACAATAAATTACGTTGCAACATTGAGTAATACGAGATCTGGGAAACTATATATAAAATAAATTATGTTTTCCCCACCACTAATTTATGTTTCGTGACGAGTTCCCTGGGCGATTTGGGCGGGGAAGGATCTGCGCGAGTGGCGTATCAATTCTGAGCGTGGGGTGGTTTTAATGCCGGTTTAACGTTGTGCCTTCTAGCGATTAACATAAATCTTGGCTACAGTAAACAGAATCGCCTTGCACTTGAAATAAAATCATTTCATTCATTACATTTCCATAGCATGTTGTACGATGGTAAAGGGAATTACTATGCCACGGTCAGAAAGGTTAAGTCTGGGTTGTTTCCCGGCACAGATTACGTGCGTTAGTTTCCCAATGGCGTTTGATGGCAGGCAGGCACCCACGGCCGCCAGCTGTCTCCTTGCAAATTCTTGTCTTGAATTTCCTTCCTTGCCTCTAGTAAAGCCCGAGTAAAGCCCTGTTTGGGTCCAAGTTAACTTGTTCTACTGATGTTTTTCCTTACATGTCCAATTCACCATGTCTCCCACTCGAATGCCATTGAACTTCTGTGTGGTCGTTTTTTATATGATTAAACTATTTATACAACTTTATACAAATTTCACACATAAAAGTTTCCACGCAATTTGTTTCTGAAATGGTAAAGGTAGGAGGGAATATTGATAGGATTAAACTATTTATATATGTCATTACTTTAAAAAAAAAAAAGGTGTGTTTTTAATTTATTTGTATATGTCATTGCATTTTAAAAGGTGTATTTAAGGAGAATTTAATGCATCAAGGTAAATGAATAAGGGGGGGATATTTGATACAAGTAAATTATTTTTACATACCTTTTTAGTTTTTAGTGTTTTTCCATTTTTCTTTGCATTTTCCTTGGTGTTTTTAATGCGCATATTTAATTTAAATTATATTTATATGTTAATACATTTTAGTGATTTTCCATTCTCATTGCATTTGCTAATGGTGTCCTTAATGTGCATGTTAAATTCATTCATAAGGGAAAAGCTATTGGAAGAAGAGTGCATATATAAATATGAATTAATGAATCTTAATTAAGATCTGAAGGAGTTAATGATTTAGTATGTTGCGTTCTTATGGCATTCTAATCTTAGATTGATGTTAATATTTCTTTAAATGATGAGTCATAACTATTCCTTGTTAATCCATGAAGGAGAGAATTGATTTTGAACGATGCTTTAATTGTGAATGAAAGGTTAAATACCGCCTAAATTGATAATTTTCACCATTTGTTATGCTAGATTAAAATTGAATTGAGTTCATGATTAGGATGATGCTTTATTATGATAGTATAATTACATATTAATTCCAATTGTTTCTAAATGATAAATCATAACCCTTCATTTTATTTATAGTAATTGCTTGAGTTAATGGACTTTAGACTATTGCGCTAACCTTAAATTATATGATAAGGGTGTTGTAAATAAAAACTTCTAACCAGTCATTATTTGATTGGATAGGGATCAATTTTTGGTTAAACGTTATCCCTCTTGAGAACAGACTTGCACAATGAGGTCCTGGAATGATTAATTTTAGAAGGTACCTAGACGACAAATTTTGATCTATAGTTGCATGATGGAATGGTCTTAAGACTCAGGTCGATTGTGGTCCTTGATTCAACCATTGTTGTACCGGGTCGTAAACTTATGGGCTTAGTCTGCTAGTGTCGAGCGGGATGTAGATACCTCCATGTAGCCTTAGTATATATGTCTGTGTGTGTGATTTTTCTGTGTAAGGAATCCAGTGCCGTATCAAGAGTCTCGGGCCCTTTAAAGGTAGGGTTTCCACTCTTGCGACACACCTGACAAAGATTAATAGTTTATGCCTGAGCAGTCGGCCAGGAGCCTATCTGACCTTCTCTCTCTCTGGAGCAGAGGACTAAGATTAAACACCCTGCTTTTCTGTGAAGAAATAGTAAACTCTACTGTTGGATTCTTCCATCTGTGACTGTACTGTACATAACACCTGGTGTCGTTTTCTTCTTACAGTTGCTAGTTGTACGCCTTATGACTAGGGGAGTTTATTGTTTGTTGTCACTGTAGTATGTTGTATGTCGTCTTGTTGTGCTCGTCTTGCTCGCGTCTTATTCGTAGTCGGGATTACTAGTTTCTGCCTGAGCAGTCGGCTAGGAGCCTATATGACCTTCTCTCTCTCCATAGCAGAGGACTAAGATTAAATGCCTTGCTTTCCTGTGCAAAAATAGTAAGATCTACTACCATGGATTTTGCCCTCTATGTTCGTACTGTGCATAACCTAGTATGTCGATAATGTTTTCATTGTGTGCCTTATGTCTTGGGTCATTTGATTATTGCAGTCACTTGGTGTGCGCCTTGTCTTTTTGTTGTGATCATCGTAGTTGTGTCATGTTAGTCGTCGGGTGGGACGTAGAGTCAAGTATGTCTGTTCCCTTTTTACACGCTTGCCCACACCTTAGCACACAAAAAAAAAAAAAATTCACCTGTTATCAGAGTTGTTGTCGTAACAATGAGGTTGTGACATTAGTAAACTATGTTCAAGTAATCAAACTAAATCAAACATTAAATATTTAGCAAATGAAAATTACTTATCTTATACCAGGAATGGATGCAATTCTCCACCGGTGTTGAAGAGATGACCTGTCCACAGTTTCAAGGGGAGGAGTGGACCCGGAAATGGTTGATGGGTACCCTCACAAGGAAAACAGGGTCCCATCATTAGTTTTGTAACCAAAAGAAATCTAACTTGATGCTCTAGAATGTAAACAAGCAATTAAACAATGCTACACATTTAGTATTTTTCATAAGTAGAATAATAAAGTTCACACAGAAAATATGCATGTCCCATAGAGGCATATCCTTCCCAATTTGGGACTGTAGAAAAATTTGCAGGACATTTCTTCCATAAATGTTAAAAAACTTACAAGTTGTTGATTAAAAACGTAGACAAGAACACAAGTATAAACTGAACTTAAATTATGCATTATGAACCTACTGTTCCATTAGAGACAATATGTCCAATAGAAAATATTTAGATGGGATTCTAGAGATACTTCTTTTTACTAATACGCAAAAGAAGAACAAATAGGCTATTTTAAACACAGATTCAAGAACAAAGAACTTAAGATGAATTTTTATATAAGCTTTAATGAAATATAAATTTTGGTGGAACTTATACATAGAAGGGAGTCTTACGATTTTAACCATTCCTATATAAGTATGTAAAACATGAATAGGTTAAGAGAACATTATCATAGGCCAGTTACTAAATTGTACACATGGGTAAGAAAACCTTGCTGCATACACTGGGGACATTTTTACGAATATGCACTGTGTAATCTGAAGACGAAATAAATTACAGTAAGCCACGGGATGTGTATTCTCAACTAAAGAGCCGATATATTAGGGATTTATGCCATATTTTCCTTTACAAATCCCTAATATTTATATCGTATGGTAAATAGGAAATAATAGCACACAATTTATACATACAACGATCACCATAAGTGGATTTAAGAGTTAATGTATAGACCCAGAGAAAGATTTTTACCATGGGATTCTCGAGCGATAGGTATGCGGTGAACAACTTAAAAAAAAACACAAGCATAAACGATAAGGAGAAGATTGAGGTCATATCCTAACCATAGTCCGACAAAACCCTAATTATTATTAAGAGAATAATTCTTGAACCAGAGGGTTAAATCATCTGTATACACTTCAAACAAGTCCCAAATGAAAACCATGAATAGAGGGTATTTCTACACTCGCTAGAAATGCTAACTCAATAATATTGTAACTCATCAATAATTATCTAATGGGGATGCACCACACAGAGCGTGAATTTAAATGATATTTAGAAAGTAAGAAACGACAAAAGGAAAGAACCTCAATTCCAGAAATCGTAGTGGACAGTTACAGAGGTGGTGACGAATAGAATTACTATTACAAACTACCACTTCTATTACAGGATAATATAAGGGATATGGATATTCTTGGGGTTAATAGGTATAGTAGGAGAACTAGTTGGTCATGCGCCTCCCTTTGCCTTACACAAAGCAGGAGCACTCCAAGTCATCGACCATACATCCAGAGGAATATTGCAGGATTAACACTGGGGATTCTTTTCAAAAATGCACAGAGCCAAAGGAAAATGATACTTTAGTTACCTAAGAACCTTCACAGTGCATAGTAATGGCGATAGGATGTTCATAGTATTCTGGTGATGTGAACAAACAAATATGGCATGCCCACATTGGACACGACAACCTAGCAGCCAGTACATTTCAGAACCCTCTTAACTATCGACAAGAGAATTCATGTGTTTATGGACAAACTTAATATCCCATTAACCTAGCACAACTTAATGCATTTAGTGATGGGCCATGTCACCAGGTCGGGTTGGCTTTCATGCTGAATAGTTAATATTTAATGTTGGATTAAATGCACTACCATGCTTAGGGTTATGGCCTATCATGCCTAACAGGATTCAAACCCATTAAACTCTAAACATTTGTATACTAAGCAACCCCTTCATTACAACTCGCGTGCACTATGTTCGTTTAGTTACTGTGTTAAATTTTTAATGAAAAACCGACAAGATATGACCATTGTATGTAATAGTTAGAATACGTATACAGTAGGGGTAAATACTTTAGTAAGTGGACCCGTATATATATGTGAATAACGTTAAAACTTCGTGTAATGCATGTGATAACTTATATATACAATCTCAAGGAAATAATCTACCTTGTGTGGCTATATATGTATATATATAGGAATGATATATATATCTATATAGATATGAGGTGAGGATTGTATATCCCATGATAACTCCCAAAAATCTTTATACATGTGATATAAGAGTATAACGAGAAAAAAATAATATATGGGATTATTTTGTGGTAAGCTTAAAAACAGTCATATATTGGATATGAAGTGGAAGGTACTAAGTCTTGATTTTAAGATAGAGCTTTTAGAGAAAAACACTTTTCTAGATCCCTTTGATAAAAGTAGAAACCATGTTAGGATAGGGTTACTATAGCCCTTTTATGGACACATTAAGACTTACAGGTCCACTTTGATATTACAGTTTCGTGAATAGTCTAAACACTAGCCTATTATGTTAAACTATTGAGTGTACTGAATTATTTTAATAAGCACGACTTCAGTGAAAAAGTTAACTATATTGTTATTAGTCACTTGTAACTACGAATAGGTATATGTCGTATTCTGATAGCGACAATAATAGTTTTAAACTTGATCAATTATATTAGAGTAAAGAAGTTTTAATGCACCTATCAATTTTTTTTTTATTTGGTAAATTTGGGATATATTACAAGGTTGGACCTATTCCTCATCCTTCTCTTTCACCTCACCTATATGAATAGGTAGGACCTATTCCTCCACCTCCTATTTCTGGTTAGAGAGTCGACCAACCACTTCATCCTGACCATCCATCATCTTCTACTACAAACCATGCCTCCATTTCTTTTGTACATATAGGGATTATCCCATCGGTTGGATGAGATATGTTATAACAGTTATTTGAATTGTTCTTGATATATATATATATATATATATAGTGCATTTTGTTTGTTCATGTTGTTGTACTTAATTTATATGTTTATGTTGATGTGTATATTTTTAGGTCATGTTATATATGTTTGTTAAATGTGCTTGATAGATGTTTATGTTAGACGATGTTTATGATATGTGTGGGATGATGATATTATACAATGCTTGTGTTTTGCTAGATGTGTTCACAATGATGATGCCCTGTTAGATTATTAGATTTGTGTGGTAGCTAATTTATGACGTTTATATGTGCTAGAGGTATATATAATTAATCAGATGATGTTAGCGAATTTAAATGTGTATTATAGATGATGTTTATGTTTGTTAGATGGTTATCATAATGATTTTCATTTTTATTAAATGATATTTATTATAGATTATGTATTGGTGGACTTATATCAAAATTTTATATATGAAACATAAAGGCTTAATTTAAATATAAAATGCAAAGATATTTTTATAAATTACAAAGTTCAATATGGTTAAAACTATAATTGTAAAATTACCATAAGCATTTTCTATTGCATAGATAGTTTATATATATTCATTCTAACTAAATTATTTTTCCAAAAACAAATTACATATGAATAAATGTTATTTTCCATTATACTTATTACTCTTTTTTAATAGAATATTATACACTAATCATTGTTATTACAAAAAGTTATGATCTCCAATGATAAGCATTAAATTGGGCCTAAAATTTTATGGATGCAAATTAATCTTCCTATTTTTATCTTGTCATTGTTTTGTAAGTTGATTTCCATCAAATTTTAAACTACTTCACTAATTGTAACTTTACTGAACATTGGGGGCATAATTTTATAAATATTTCCAAAAGCAATGATAAAAGTATGTAAACTAAAAAACAAGTTAGTTAAAAACCAAATTATCAAAAAATCATGTTAGAAATATAATTTTTAAATTATAAACCACATTATTTTTTAAATATCTTACTTTTAAATCTACAAAATACATGAACATAAACTCAGTTTTTTGAATCATCATGTTAACATATCACAAAAAATGTTATACTATTAAACATGCATATCAACCATATTATTACTTCTAATATCAACATAGATTATTAGAATAAATAAGAAACTGTGTAGATTAAAATATTACCATTCAATATCTAAACATATTTCCAACTATATAAAAATAATTATATAAATCATGCATGGTTTAAAATATTCACAACGTAAATGCTCAAACAAGGAATTACAATGCAAATATTAAAGTTATTTCCCTAAGATATATAAGGATCAAAGGCATATCACTAACAAAAGTGCTTTATACAAGTTCTTGATTGTGTCCAAGGGTAAGAGGAGTGTTAATAAATGGATAAATGTCACTTTCTATACACATAAGAATTCTAAGTACACCATTGTTACTATGCTCTTTTTTAGGTCTCAATGCTTCTATAACATGTTGGTAAAGGGTCAAACATCTAACATCTTGAGGCATTTTTTAGCATAATAATAATTCTTATGAGTTTATCATGTTAATAATTCTTAAACTTTTACATAATTAAGCATTCATCGACATATAAATATATACAAATAACATTATAAAATACATATAAATATGTTCAAATAACAATATAAAATTCTATTTCAATCAATCGTTCCATTCAATCACAAACAATTTGAAAGAAAAACACATTATGCATCAAACTCACTTTTAACCAACTAAAATTGTTCAAAGATTTGTGATAATTAACTTAACATTTCCTCTGTCACAAGATGAATAAAAAACAATAAAATTAGAAAAATAAAGATAAAATAAATATACAACAACAATATTAATGATGAAATAAAACATGTACATATCACTCTTTGTCATCATCAACGTCATTATATTCCTTGCTTGGAATGATAATATTGGTGTTCTCAAAAATATTTTTTGATCTAGGGTCGTGTCCTAATATGAACCACTAATCTCTATCCAACACATCTGGGTAAAAAAAAACTTGTTTGCAGTGTTTTGGAAAACATAAGGCTCCTCAGCTTCATCCCACATCTTTCTAGAGTTGATACATATCATCCCACTATCATGATTTTCCTTTACATTATTTCAATCGAAGGTGTCCCACCACTTGCACCTAAAAATAACACATTGGAAAGAAGAGAAGTCCACTTGAATGATCTCTTGTATATTTCCAACATAACCTAATGCCCCCTGTATTAGGTTTTGATTGCAGTGGCTAACATGAAAAGATTGGTCAAACTCGACTTCCAGTCCATATTATTGTGTCATGCTTCCATCATCAACATCCTCTATGAAAAATTGATGTCCATATCCCCACATAGATGGCAACAAATGCACCTATAAAAAAGTGAAAAAATGGCAGTGTCATGTGTCTAATAAGACAACGAATAAAATATAAAATATATACGTTACAATTCAAAGGTGCATGAAATTAAAATTATACAAAAAGAGATTATTATTGAGTTTTTGCAACCAATCCCTATGTTTAGTGCATCCTCTTCAACATTTGGGTAACAATCAGATGCACCATATTTCTCTTTGAATTGGTCAACAACCTAATTGTTGGGGCATATCATTGGAATATTTTATTTTAAATGATCAAGATAAAGAATGCTTCTACCATTCAACTGTCTAAATTTTTTCCTGTCACTCTCACATTTCCTTCTCTTTTGTTCGTACAATGCGACCCATGGTTGTGTTTCCTCCGAATTGTAAAGAATGAATTTATTGATGGCATCAATTTCTAAATTTGTTGATATATATATATATATATATATATATATATATATATATATTCATGAAATCAAACGAACATATACTACATATGAGATCAAAATATACATTACGAAGCTCAGTGTGAATAGTTACTGTGTAGAAAGTTGACAAATGATAAGTCACTTACTTTTTTTTAGGCACCTTTTTCCATTTGTTTAGAGAATGTCCCCTTATGTTTTTTTTTCATCCCTTTCTTCGTCCCAAATCAGTGCACCTAGTGTGTTGTAGATCTTTTGTATGTAGTCACTGGAATAATATAAAGACTCATATGATATGTACCCCTCTTCCATAGAACCCTCTGATTTTTGTATTTGTTGAATAAATCCTTTCAATTTATTCATGTACCTCTCTAAGAAGAACATCCAACGATAGGAGACCACTATGACTAATTCAGCCTCATCTACTAGGTGAATTAGAAGATGAACCTGAAAGTCCATGAAAATCGTCAACAATTCCTTCTCAAATATACAAAAAATATCATCTATCTCTTGACGCCACCATGGAATACTAGCCATATGAATCTCCTTTGATGTGGTCCAACGTACAAATGAAGATAATTTATATATGGCACATCGTAGGTCCTATGGGAAGTCATAGTTCACACACCCACGCACAAGAATAGGATAATGACACTACAAAGTAAACACATGCAAAATTAATTATGTTTTATCCCATCACATGAATTTATAAAACAAATAATAAAATCATGTTTTTGACATATGTACTCTTAGAATGTTCAAATGATAATGTTATTTTAACCCCCAAAAATGGTCTTCCACGGTGAAATTGCACCATAGTGAAGATCCATATAAAGAAAGAACCTTCACACCCAATATAAATTCATTTTCCAAAGAAAGATCAACTTTCTTCAATATCCATGAGACATCACCTTGATTGAAATACCAAGAGGGACCAACCTCTCCTATGATTTATTTTCTTGGTGAATTTTTCTTTTTACTTTTTGAAGAAATAAGATCTCTCCTAACAACCAATTTGTCACTTTATTTTGATGATATGTTCCTCCATAAATACGATGAAATATTTTTAAATATATACATGGGATCTAGTAAGTGGGCAATCTTAGTATGCTCCCAATATGGGATCTCATAAAACACATATTTCATTTTCATACCAATGGGAAATTTCTCAACATAGGTGTCAAATAATTATGGATCATCAAACATAGGATTCCCATTTGAAATGAAAATTTTTGTAATCCCCTTCTCCTTCTCTCTCTCATATTATCTAATCTATTTTGTTGGTGTCATTATTGTAGGCCTTTGGGTTCTCTATGGTTTACAATTGAAAGAGGATATTTTTCTTGTGTAAGGGTGTTTTTATCGGAGGAATACCTTGGGGCAGTCGTACACTATCTTTCATAGGTGGTTGGACCACCAAGACTTCAGAGAAGGTCCACAACATTTGCATCCATGAGAGCCTTTTGTTACAAGACCTGTGAAATTATTAATGTATACAGAGCATGTTTGATCTGGATTATTTTTGAGAATCAAATGAAAGAAAATATATTTCAATGAAATACACATAAATATTTCCAGAAATAGAGAAATACAGTAATACACAATTTCTATTAATGAGTGAAATGTACAAAATTGTAGAAATACAAAGTGAAAGACTCATTAGAATGGTGGCATATTCTCTCTGAGAAGACATGTGATGGATACACTCATTCGCAAGAATATTATTGTTACAATGAGGCTCCAAAGTCCTTTTTAACATAAGTAAAATCCAAAAACCTAACCCCAAAAGATGAAAATCCAAAAGGTTTGTTGTCCCCGATGGGGTTAGTTGATACATCAACTTCCCGAGGGTGTAACTTTTGCATACAATATTTGTTTGGAAAATCTGATACCTCATCAGAAAGGTTTATCCAAGAAGTACAAATTTTTTTGAGGGTCGGGGATTCTCATAATTATCCCCTAGCCCCCCAAAAGTTATTAAAAATAAATAAATAAAAACATTGCTTAGGGCCTCAAAATGGCCCTAGAAGTTTGGGACTCAAAAAAATGTAAAAACACTACCAAAATGGAAAAATATATGTGAACTGGTTGGAAGATTTGGGTGGCCACAAATATCCACCTAGACCAATCCTCCATCCTTAAGAATAAATTGTCTCCATTGCGTTCAGTGCCCGAGGGAGAGGAGAAAGCATTTGTTGAATCTGAATCTTGGTGAGATGCATGCCTTGTTGGAGAAGTTATGCTACCTGCTTTGTGGAAGTTTCTCAAGAACCTATTGTTGGAGGGGTTGAATCTTTTCAACCAACCTGTTGTATCTCATCTTGACTGGGTAGTGTGTAGGCACCCTTGTAGGTGAAGAAAAAATATCTTGTTTCTCTTCTGCAATCTGCTTCTACTAGATAGAAAGGTATTGGGACAAGGCTGCAGTGGTTTTTGTGTCCTTATGTTCACCTTTTGAATGGATTGTGAAGAGGTTGAATTTTTAAGTATGAGATATTACCTTGCGTCATTGTTTTGGTAAGACAATAGTCAGAACTACATATGGTATCTTGTAGAGATGACCCCCCATAGTAACAATGACACTACAAGGTCGAGACTCATAAACAACATGATGTTTCCACATATATGTTTGGCACAAAATAACATCAAAGACATACAAGGGGAAAACATCATATAATGCCTCATCCTTTAAGGGCCTGATGTCGTAGGACAAGCGACACTGTTGGCTGACAAAGAGATTTTTTCCCTAGTAAAGCCACCCAATGTTTTATGGTTGTGTGTGTGGTGTTGTCAAAAATCCTAATTGTTTAACAACCTATACTAAGATGAGTTTCTTCTAGCTTCCGTTATCCACAATAAAATGAAATGAGGTCCCCTTTACCCACATTTGTGAATGGAAGAGGTTCTCCCCTCCTTAGGATCTGTTGGTTCTTATGGTTAAAATGTTTTGGTTATGACAGTATGAGTGGTATCTACGTCGATGATCTATCTCCTTTGATTATTTTCTGAATTAGATTATGAATCTGGGTTCAACTCTTTTTCTTTGATTTCTAACATGAATGATTGTTTTGAGAGACATTCATTCATGTCATGTCAGGGAATTTTTTGAAAATAACACCACATTCTAGTGTCCTTCTTCGTCTTTCCGTTACCCTTCTTTTCCTATGGCTTGGACTCGTTTTCTAGAGGCTATTTGTTAGGGCCATATTTATCATACTTTGGTTGTTGCATATTTGAAAACATGAACTCATGTTTGTTCTGGTGCCTAAATTTCTGCTTGATTTTGACACCATATTCATAGGTAGCTCCCAGTGATGATATGTCCAAAAAATCCGTTTCGGTTTGGATGTACCTATACAGAGCCCCGCAGTATTTTAGAATCACATTTCACTCAGAGTATTTGATACCTAGCTTCGTGCGCAATGTATGGAAATTATTTGTGAACTCTGACACTATTTGGCCCCTCCCTTGCTGTAGTGTGGTCCATCCCAGGTATTGTTCTTCATAGTTAGTGACAAGATAATATTGTTCCTCGACCACATCCACAAAAAAATTCCAAGTGGGATCGACCCCATATATTCCAGATTCCTCTGTGGAACCTTTCTCCCAGTAAGTTTCCCACTAATGTTTGACATGTGGGAGAGTCTTAAGGAGTACGAAGGTGATATTTTCCCTGTCGAAAAAACTTTGAACAGAGAAATAACCTTCTAGCAGATTTAACCCTTTTTATATGGAATCCACATCTATATAACCTTCAAATATGGGAATATCAAAATTAATTTTTTCCTTGAAAGGAGGTGTTCCTCCAAAGTGGCCACTTGAATAAGACACACATGTTGTTATTGGCAAGCATTGAAGTATGTGGGAAAAAATATCCATCATTTCATCCCCCTGTCGCGTGAGAGATTGTTCAAGCAATAGATTAATAGAATATTTTTCTCCATCATTCTTCCTTTCTTTCTCCATGGAGAGTTTCTTGTACGTGTGAGAGCAATTTTCATCAAGAGAGACAAGCTCGAGACCCAACTTTCTATACTCGGACCTCGTCAACAACATGCACTGAAAAACTATCAAGAGAATCCTTCTCTAATAACACTGATCTGGATTATTTTTTAGAAAGAAATTAAAGAAGAGATATTACAATAAAATACACATAAATATTTTTCAGAAACAGATAAATACAGTAATACACAATTTCTATTAATGATCGAAATGTACAAAACTATAGAAATACAGAGTTAAAGACTTAGTAGAATGGTGGAAGCTTATCTCTAAGAAGATATATGATGGATAAACTCATTCATAAGAATATGATTGTTACAATGAGGCTCCAAAGGAATTTTTAACATAAGGAAAATCCAAAACCCTAACCCGAGAAGATGAAAATCCAAAAGTTTTGCTGGCCCCGATGGGGGTAGTTGATACATCAACTTACTAGCAACGTAAATTTTGCATACAATATTCATTTGGGGAATTGAATACCTCATCAAAAAGTTCTATCCGAGAATTACAACTTACATTGAGGGTCAGGGCATGATGATATGTAACCTTGGCACACCAAAAGTCCAAAAAAATGTCGTTTAGGGCCTCAAAATAGCCCCGGAAGTTTGGGACTCGAAAAATTGTAAAAATACTGGCCAGGTATATCCACCTAGATATATCCTCCCTCCTTAGGAAGAAATTGTCTCCCTTACATTCATTATCTAGGGGAGAGGGGAAATTTTTATTCTGAATCTGAATCTTGGTGAGTTGCTTACCTTCTTGGAGACGTTGCACTAATTGGTTTGTGGAAGTATGTCATGAACATGTTTTTGGTGGGGTTGAATATATTCAACCAACTTGTTGTATCTTGTCTTGACTGGGTAGTGTGTAGGAACCATCTTAGGTCAAGAAAAATATCTTCTTTCTCTTATGCAATCTTCTTCTGTTGGATAGAAAGGTCTTGGGCCAAGGCTACAGTGGTTGCAATGTCCTTATTTTCATCTTTTGAATAGATTGTGAAGAGAATGAATTTTGCAGTATGAGAGATTACCTCACAGCATGTTTTTGGTGAGACGGTAGTCAAAACTACCTCTGATATCTTGTAGATCTGACCCCCAGAGTAACAATGAAACTATGGGGTCGAGACTCATAAACAACATGACACTTCCACATATATAGTTGGGAAAAACGAACACCACGGACATCGAGAGGGGAAAAATCACACAATACCTCATCCTTGAAGGATTAATTCCATAGGATAGGTGACACAGCTAGCTAACACAGATATTTCATCCCTGGTGAAGCCACTCAAGGTTGTATGGTTGCAGGTGTGGTGTTGTCGACAATCCCAACTGTTTAATGACCTCTACTGAGATGAGGTTATTTTGGATTTTTCTATCCAAAATAAAATGCAGTGAGGTCCCCTTCACCCACATCTGTGAATGGAAGAGGATTTCCCTCTCTTCAGGATCTGTTGGTTCTTCTGGTTGAAATGTTGTGTTTGCGACGGTGGCAGTGGTATCTGCGTCGATGATCTGTCTCCTACCATTATTTTCTAAATCAAATTATGAATCTAGGTTTGGATCTTTTTCATTGAAATCGACCACTAATGACTATTTTGAGTGACATGCATCGGTGTTGTGCTAGGGGCTTTTGTAGAAATCGTAACACTTGCTAGTGTCTTTCTTCCTCTTTTTGTTACCCTTCTTTTCTTGTGGCTTGGAATGGTTTTATAGAGTTTTTTTGTTGGGGTCGTCTTTATCATACTTTGGTTGTTGCAGATTTTCATAACCGAACTTCCATTTTTTCTAGTGCCTCAATTTCTACTCAATTTTCACAGCATACCGATAGGCATCTCCGAGTGATGAGATGTCCAAAAAATCCATTTTGGTTTAAATGTACCTATGCATATCCCTGTGGTATATCAAAACAAGATGTCGCTTGGATTATTTTATACTTGGATTGGTGCGTAAGGTGTGGAAAGTACTTGTGAACTATGGAACTATTTGGCCCCTCTCTTACCGAAGTGTGGTCTATCTCATGTATTGGTCTTCATAGTTACCAACAGGGTAATATTGTCCCTTCACCACATCCACAAAAAAATTCCATATTTTCCAGACACCTCTATGGAAATTTTATCCCAGTAATTTTCCCACCATGTTTGACATGGGGGAGATCCTTAAGGAGTGCGAAGGTGATATATTCCCTGTCAAAAAAATTGTGAACAGAGAAATGACCTTCTATCTTATTTAACCATTTTTTTAGGGCATCTGCATTTATCTCACCTTCAAATACGGGAATATCAAAATTAACCTGTACCTTGAAAGGAGAGGTGCCTCCAAAGTTGTCGCTTGATGAAGACGCTCCTACTGCTATCGACAGGCATTGAAGGATGTGGGAACAATTCTTAATTTTTTTGTCCCTATGTCGTATGCGAGCTTGTTCAATCAACATATTAATAGAATATTTTTCTCCATCCTTTTTGTTTTATTCCTCCATGGAGGGTTTCTTGGATGTGAGAGAGTGATTGTCATCGAGAGAGACAAGCTTGAGACCCAACCTGCTATACTCAGACCGCGTCGAGGACATGCATTGAAAAACGATCAAGAGCAACGAACTTTGATACCACTGATCCATACTATTTTTTAGAATGAAATGAAAGAAAATATATTACAATGAAATACACATAAATATTTCCATAAAAAGATAAATACGGTAATACACAATTTCTATTAATGAGCGAAATGTACAAAACTGTAGAAATATAGAGTGAAATACTCACCATAATGGTGGAAACTTATCTATGAGAAGAGATATGATGGATACACTCATTCACAAGAATATAATTGTTAAAATGAGGTTCCAAAGGCATTTTTAACATAAGGATAATCCAAAATCCTTATCCCAGAAGATGAAAATCCAAAAGGTTTGAGGGCCTCGATGGGGGTAGTTGATACGTTAACTTCCTAGGGGCATAAATTTTGTGTACGATCTATGTTTAGGGTGTTCGATACCTCATCATAAAGGTGTATCTAATAATTACAAATTCCTTTGAGCTTTAAGAATGTTGATGGGATCCCCTAGCCCCCCAAGAATCCAAGAAAACTTCGTTTAGGTGCTCAAAATGGCCTCGAAAGTTTGTGTAACATCCCGCTCTGGCACACTGAGAAAACTTATTCTTTGAGGACACTTGCTCGCAAGTGATCTGAACTTTTATGATAAGAAAACATTTGTCCTTGATTATGAGGCGATATTATACATGACATGATGTTTTACTGCTTTGACATGGACAGGTGCTATTGACTTGGTTTTACTGAGTGTGCAGGGTTTTTGACCGTGAGGATGCAGAGGCATCGACGGGACCCCTTGGACTCTTGATCGAGTCAGGGAGTGTGCTTGGGGTTGATGGTTTACTGTTATTTTAGTATATTTGATTTGACGATATGATGTGGACATGTTCTGATACGATTGTTGATGATGCAGGCTGACGATAGCTTGCCGACCAAACTCACATATGGAGTAAATGGGCCACACACCATTTTTCAGAGAGGTTGAGGGAGAGGTGTGGAAAACAGCCCTGCCACAGCCTACTAGCACTCCCGCCATGGCTCAAACTGTAGGTTAACGATTACCTAGTTCGAGAGGATCCACGATGTCGTGAGGGCAGACTGCGACAGTCGCTCACAATGATTCTAAGGGGTGTGCAATAAGGCGGGGGCCTTATTCCTTAGAGCCCTTAGTCTCCCACAAGTTCACCTGGCGGAGTGTTGACTCCAGGGGTTATAGATGTCTACCAATCATTCAAGTTGGCGAGTGGCACCCTTGAGCACGTGGTGCATCCTGAAGGGCACGTCGTGCAAAAGAAACACAAGTCGACGAGTGGCACCCTTGGAGCACGTGGTGCATCCTGAAGGGAACGTCGCACGAAAGAAACAAAAGTTAGCGAGTGGCACCCTTGGATCATGTGGTGCATCCTGAAGGGCACGTCGCACAAAAGAAACAACTGAGGCGAGTGGCACCCTCGGAGCACATGGTGCGTCTTGGAAGGAACGTCGCATTGATGTTGAGGAAGGAATAAACCTAGATGGCCCTAAGACATTTAACACCTTAAGAAATTCTTAAAACGACTTCCCTAAATAATTGCCGCCCAGTTCAGTATCTAAACCTAAGTCTAAAACTTTTCTAGGGTAGAATTTTGTTTAGCCTTAAGAAAAAGACCCCATAAAAATAAAAATAAAGATATAAACTAAAACCCACTTAAGTAACAGTTTTAGTCTTCTTAAATTTAGAGGGTAAAATGAAGAGAGGAATAATTTAATTAAAATCTGTGGTTTTAAATTGTAAAGAGGAAATAAATTATTTAACTTGTGAAAGTATAAAAATATTTTAAATTAATAATAAAGGGAAAAGAGTAAATAGCGCAACTGCCATTTTGGCTCTAATAAAAAGGGGAAAGAAGGGAATAATAAGAATTAGGAAACTAAGTAATGGAGGAAACATAATAAAAGAAAGTTGGGAACTTATGGTAAAAAACGAGGTCAACATAGTAAGGAATCTGCAATTAAGAACCTTCTAATTTGAGCTAATTTAGCAACTTTTTTTTAGGGAAATTATTTAAAAAATGTAAGGGGATCTAGAAACATCTAAGAGGAAATTTAGGAGCAGCTCTAGGTGGGTGAGGGAAATGAGTCAATTAATAATTTAAAGAAAATAATTATTGGAGGAAAGAGGGGGATGGACGACACTTGTGCGAAGGAGAATATTTAGAATATTTTTATTAAAACTTAATTTAAAAGTGATTTAGGGAAAGTGTGAGGTTTGGAAAACTCTATAAAAGAAAGGGAAGATGAAGAAGAAGGGATCGGTTGTTAGCGTAACGTTACGCTGCTGGAATTGTGACTTGACTGATTACTTGTGGAGAGTTTGGATTTTCCAGCTTGGATAGGAGTGGTAGCTCGGCCTTGCGAGGCGAGCTGGGAAGCTAGACGGACCATATGGATTGTGTGTGGCCCCTTTGCAGCTCGGGGGGATAAGGGGGAAGTAGAGTACCCCTAGCGATTGGCTGGGAGGTACCGGTGTAGTCTCTATGGCCGGCGAGCGGGAGTGGCATGGAGCAGGAGCGACACGGAGCACGGGGTCATCATTCGAGGTGGGAGTTAAGGAAACGATATGTTTTTCATTTGCATGATAAAAGGTATTAGGACCTTAGCCCTCTCTTATTCTTATCAACATTTTTGTATCGGTATTGTGAGATGAAAAATACTTGACTTCAAACGGCTTGGGTTCTTGTTAGATTAATTGGTTTCTTGCCTTGCTCTTCGGCGATTGTAATTGTGGGACAGTTATAAAAATATTACTTCTTACTCTACTGTTGCATGTCGATATTAGATAAAAGAATTTTATGATCTCGGCATTGCCGACCTTCCTTGGATCTGTGTGATCTCCCACTGTGGCCTGTGTTTGTTGTCTGTGTTTTTACATTGTCGTGGGCGTTTGTTTTAATCTGATCATTTTCATATTGCCATGGGCGTTTTGTTTTAATCTGAGCATTTTCATATTGTCGTGGGAGTTTTGTTTGAATATGGGCATTTTCATATTGCCATGGACTTTTTGTTTTAATCTGAGCATTTTCATATTGTCGTGGGCATTTTGTTTTAATCTGAGCATTTTCATATTGCCGTGGGCATTTTGTTTTAATCTGGGCATTTTCATATTGCCGTGGGAATTTTCATATTGCCGTGGGCGTTTAAATATTATAGAGGGCATTTTTGTTATCACTGTGGGCGTTTCCATATCATTGTGGGCATTTTTATATTACCCCGGGCGTTTTTATATGACTGTGGACGTTTATAAATTCATGTGGGTGTTTTTATATTGATGTGGTATTTTTTAGATGACTGTGGGCGTTTATAAACTCCTGTGGGCATTTTTATATCACTATGGGTGTTTTCTATTACTGTGGGCGTTTTTTATATCACTGTGGGCATTTTCGTTTTTGTAAATTCAGATCTAAGAATTCGTTCTGGCAATAGATGTATGGGAATTTCGTTTTGTAAATTTAGATCTGAGAATTCGTTCTGGCAATAGTTGTATGGGCAATTTCGTTTTGTAAATTTAGATCTGAGAATTCGTTCTGGCAATAGATGTATGGGCATTTCGTTTTTGTAAATTTAGATCTGAGAATTCGTTCTGGCAACAGTTGTTGGACATGATAGCTCTTGATGTTTTTAATCAGCTGTTAACCTCAGGAATGCATTCAATTTGGCATAATAGGAAATCCACTTTTAATTTTAGCAACCTCTTTATGTTAGTAATGTTTTCTTAATTAGCAATTTACCTTATTTCATTAAAAACAATCTACTTTTTAGAAATTTTTCATAGCAGCATCCACCTTATTTAAATGAAAGTAATTTGTTTTCCAGTTAATGTTCATGGCAGCAACTGTTTTATTTCGTTAGTATTTGAAAATGGCAATCCACTTTAATTTAACAAGGGCAACTTACCTTTAAGTTAACTTTCCTAATAAGCAAATGCAGATCATTGCATTAATTATTGGTTCTAAATTTCTGACTATTAGATGTATATTAGTGCTGATTTAGATGGCTCCTTATGGCATTATGGATGCATTATCGATGGTTTTAGTTATCGCTACATGAGCAGTGGTTAGTATGTAGTGAATGATTGACATAGATTTAGTTTTTACGCTTTGAGGATTTATGTAGTAAATGGTGGATCTTGATTATTTAAGACTTGAATGACATGTTGCCTGATGAATGAGACTTGCGTACAATGGAAGAATCATGTAATGTAATGCTTCATGTTAAATGCTATGGTAATGATTTCTTTTTATTATTAATTCATTGGCAAGGTTATGGTAATATAAATGTAATGTTGATTTATTTTATGGTAAAGTTATTGTAACTTCATTGC
>ML778712.1:500532-544439 GCA_009831015.1 Picea engelmannii
AGTTACTTATTGCGCGCCTTATGTCTTGTTGTTGTGATCATCGTGGTTGCATCTTGTTAGTCGTCGGGTGGCGACGTAGAGTCAAGTGTGTATGTTCCTTTTTACACGCGCACACACACCTTAAACAAAAAAAAAATTGCACCTGTTAAAGAGTTGTTGTCGTAACGAGGAGGATATCACAGTTTGGGACTCAAAAAACTGTGAAAAAACTGCCAACATGGAAAACTGTATGTGAGCAAGTTGGAATATGTGGGTGGCCACTGATATCCACCTGAATCAATGTTAGCGTCGAATATTATAACAATGACAATGAATTAAATATGCCAAAAAATGTTCTTACGTATTTAAAAAAATCAATAAACATGTGTTTTACCAAAGAAAACCCCTAAGCATGAATAATCATGTGTAGTGTAAGCACATATTCCATACAACGTAAAACTCCTCTCCATTGTGATGGATCTTGATACATCGTATACATGTATCCCTTCCCATAATTCCTTAAATTCATTTACCAATGGCTGTATGTAGACATCCATATTATTCACTTTTATTCTACCAAGGACTATAAGAGCCAATACAAGATTTTAATTCTTCATGGAAAACCATGGGAGAATATTATTATTGATCAATACTACAGGAAAAACATAATAGTTGGTGTTTTGGAGGGAATACAGGTTGATTCCACCCATGGCTATGCTGAGTTGTAGACTTCATATTTCATCCTAGTTGAACTTTTTGGGCCATGTCTCCTCTAAATGCTTCATGGCTATTGAATCTGTTGGGATTCACATAACTCCCGACTCACTTTTGTGCAAGGCATGTCATCCCTGGAACATAGCTAATTATTTGCAATGAAAGAACCTTTGAATCCTTGCGATTATAGGCATGTGCCTTAATATCTTATGAGGATGACCATGTGATTTACCTTTTTAATTTGATTTATGATATTTGTCATGCCCACATTTAGGAAATATCTCTTTGTATGCATATTCTCCTCTATATAGAATACAATCATTCAGACATGCATGATATGATATCTACTTAGAATCAAATATTTTCAACATCGTATTTACCTCTTCGCAGTTGTCAGAAAAGACATTATCACCTGAAAGAACATTATCTTTGAATAACCCAGACTTAGTGGGAAATAAAAATGTACAATTTCATTTAAACTTCATAAAATCGATCATTTTTAATGTTGATTGTGTGACAAGATTTCTCAAATTATAAGGCACTTAATGATGGTCAATTACCTAAATATTTCCAAGAGACATGCGTTTGACATGCCAAAAATTTCTTTCAAGTTGTACAGTAACATTTTTGTCCCCAATTGGGTATACTTTTACCGGATAGGTCCAAAGAGAGGGGTGGTGGAAGAAGATTTCAGAATTTCGAATAAGGTATCAGTGATTTGAGCATCATCCCCTCGTTCATCATTTTGGAATGAATATAACAACATTGTATCTATGGTAGTTGTATCTCATAAATAATCATCCATACCAACCTCTATTTCATTGACTCCATTTCCAACTTGTGACAAACTACTATTGTTGTAGTCATTCCTAATTGGTGAATCTAGACATAGCGGGAATTGAATAGGTGGTTGATTCAACCATTATCAGTATGTTTCCTCTCTGATTTGTGCTCTTATTGTAGCCTTCTCTTGATTTGACATTGTATTGGGGTGCAACAGAAGATGATAGGTAGGTCACTCATCATCAAAATCCTAATTTCAAAAATATTGAACATTAGTACATCAATGATATTAGTAAGGAAATGTAATTGGTTTGTTCAAATTACATTATACCCAACATTAATTATTACCGTCAGTAACCCATGATTGGGGCTGGAAGATGGGATGTTACTATTTACAATGTAAAATGGTTGTCCATTTTCATCTACCAACTACTTGCGGTATGTTGCTCCTGATAAGAGTTCTGACGATTTTGAATTGGTGGAATATTATCTGCATCTAAACTCAATTTTGAATCAAGATCCTACAAATTTGGATACATTCTTATTCGGATTGACAAGGATAAAACAAATAAATTCAATTAGATAATTGAAATATAAATAAAATATGAACTTACTCAAGATGTTAAGGGATAACTACATAATGGAATTTGAGAAAAATGGAACTGGCTAGAATTTGAAAAATTGGCCATTTGATATAATAAGTTTTTCTCCCATAATTTTAGCAAAATCAACAACAATGTTTTAAGAATAAGGCGACTTTAAGCTGAAAATGTATATATCGAGTACTAAAAGTCAAGTGAATGCATATTAAAAGATAATTTAAGATGAATATACTATTTTGTGTGCAAACAAAAATTCAGATAACTTTGGAAACATAAGGGTGTGCTTATTTAAACACACAGCTGTGCATATATAACAATATAAAGCATCGGATAATTTATTTACGAGTCACAATTGTAACATCCCGCTCTAGCACACTGAGCGAACTTATTCTTTGAGGACACTTGCCCACAAGTGATCCAGATTATTATGCTATTAAAACTTTTGATTTTCTTTATGAGGCGTTATGGTTTGATAACATGTTGTTTTACCGCTTTGACATAGACAGGTGCTATTGACTCAGTTTTACTGAGTGTGCAAGATTATGGACCTAGAGGATGTCGAGGCATCGATGGAACCCCTTGGAATTCAGATCGAGTTGGGGACTGTACCACTGGGTTTTGATTGTTTTACTATGATTTTAGTGCTTCTGAGTAGATGATATGATATGGATATATTTTGACATGATTCATTGACGATGCAGGCTGACGATAGCTTGCTGACCAGACTCACATATGAAGTAAAGGGGTCACGCATGACTACCAGAGATGTTGAGGGAGAGGTGTGGACAGTAGCCCTGCCACAGCCTACTATCACTCCCGCCGTGGTTCGAACTGTAGGTTAATGATTACCTAGTTCGAGAGGACCCGCGATGCCGTGGGGGAAGACTACGATAGTCACTCATGATGATTCTAAGGGGCGCGCAATAAGGCGAGGGCCTTCTTCCTTAGAATCCCTTAGTCTCCTACAAGTTCACCTAGCGGAGTGTTGACTCCAGGAGTTATTGATGTCTACCAAGTCAATCAAGAGGCGAGTGGCACCCTTGGAGCACGTAGTGCGTCTTGAAGGGCACATCGCGCAAGGGAACAGATGAGGCGAGTGGCACCCTTGGAGCACCCAGTGCATCCTGAAGGGCATGTCGCTTTGTTGATGATAGAAAAATGAACCTATATGGTCCGAGGACGAATAACAAGTTAAGTATTTTTAAAACAATTTCCCTAATTAAATGTCACCCGGTACAAAATTTAAGTTCTAAGTCTAAATTACACTAGGGGTAAAATTTTCTCTACCTTTAAAATAAAAAATAAAAAATAAAATAAAATAATAATAATAATTAAAATAAAAACAACTTAAATAAAAATTATGAACTTCGTTAAATCTTCTAACATGAAGGGAGTAAGAAATTTAATTTATTCATTAAAAAAAATCTGTTGATATAAAATGTAAAAACGGAAATTAATTGTTTTATCTTTTTGATAATTTAAAATATACTAATTAAATGATAAAAGGAAAAAGGGGTTAAATTCCACACCTGCCTTTTTGAGTTCTAATTAAAAAGGGGAACGAGGAAAAAAAAATAAAAAATAGGAAACTAGGGAAAGGAGGTAACATAAAAGGGAAAAAGGGGAACTTAAGGGGAAAAGCGAAAAGTCAACTTAGTAAAGAATATACCATTTAAGAGCTTTCTAAGTTTAAACTAAATTAGCAATTTCACAATACGAAAAGCCTTTAAAACCTATAAGGGAATTTGGGGACACCTAGGAGTGATTCTAGGAGTAACTCTAGGTGGGTGAGGGAAATAAGATAGTTAATTAATTAAAGAATTTAAATAATGGAGGAAGGAAGGGGATGGGTGACACTTGTACGGTGAAGAATTTTTAGGAATTTATTTTTAAAACTTTAATTAAATGAGATTTTAGGAAAGAAAGGAAGATAAAAAATCTATATAATGAAGGAAGGAGAAGGATGAAGGATCATATTTTGTTTGTGTAACATTACGCTGCAGAAATATCTACTTGACTGATCTACTTGTGGGAGTTGGAATATCCAGCTCGGAGAGGAGTGGTAGCTCGGCCTTGTGAGGCAAGCTGGGAGCTAGTCGAAATCTCTGGATAGTGTGTGTGGCCCCTTTGTGGCATGGGGGGCTAAGGGGGAAGAAGAGTACCCCTAGCATTGGCTGGGAGGTACCGGTGAAGTCTCGATGGTCTGCGAGCAAGAGTTGCACGGAGAGCGCGGGACGTCATTAGGTGTGGGTGATCAGGGAATGGTACGCTCTCTTCATTTTTTATGGTAGAATGTATTAAGACTTATGCTTGGATCTGCTTATTAATGGAAAAGTAAAATGATGTTTTTATTTAAAAATTGGTGACTGGAACTTTCCTTGGTCTAGCTCGATGGTTGTTGACTACCATGGCCTTTGTTTTCCCACATGTCTTGACCACCTTGTTGTGATGTTGATTGTGACCATTTTGGTTGATTTCCCTTTGTCCCTAGCTCCTCAGTCCTCGCCTGAGCAGTCGGCCAGAAGCCTGATCTACATCTATCGCCTTAGCATTAAAAGACCTGTGGATCTCAACGCCCTGCTTTTCTGTGCGAGGATGATGAGCAAAGGACAATCCCTTCATCCGTCTACCTCTGATGTTGTCCTCGGCAGTTGTTGTCTTTCTCCTTGAAGTGACTATCTAACTCTGGCAATGTGATTGTTGGCGAGTTTTTTCTTCACCCTCAGCTTGTTTGTATCTCGTCGTTATCTCATTTTACCTCATGTTTGTATTGGATGGATCAATTTAACCCAACATTTTGTTCTTGGAAGAATTTTTATTTTGGTGTGGTATTGGTATCCTAGATACGCAAAAATGATTCTTTCCCTATCTGCGTCTTTATAATTGTATCCTGGAAGAAAAAAAAATGGCTTCTTTCATTCATGTCTGCAATCTTTGTTTGGCCTCAGAATTATTTCCTCCATGCTTTTAATTCATGAAAAACAACCTTCGATCAGGATCTATGTTTTGGGGCTGTGATTATTTTTATGATTTGAATCAAGGGGATTATTTCATCCCTATCTTCGTTTTTCCTTCCTGGGCGGTGATTTTTTTTTATGCCTTGAATCATGGTAATATTTTATCACTGTCTGTCGACTTAATACTCAGTTTTTCCACTATGGAGGGCCATGAATTTTTACCTCTGCTTGGTCACCATGGTTATATCATCACAATTTTAATTACATAGGTTTATTAATGGACTTGACCGCACATGATCTTGCTCCCCACCGCTCATGAGTGGTTGTTAAGACTTGAATTCCTTTTCTTTAAATGTTTTCGGAATGGCTGTAGAATCACCCACGAAATGTTTACCCAATAACTGAATGTTGTTGTAGTTACCACAAAATTTTTATTTTAATGAGACTGCCTCACTGTTGTTTACCCAAATTTTCTAGGTGGAATGTTCTTTGTGTTTTCCAAAGGATGTATCCCAACTTACTTCCTCTAAATTTTTTTTGATAATCGTAAAGACCTATGTAAAGTTCCCCCTTGTTTTCCGCAGCGAAATCATGTAGTGGATGGTCTGCGCGTTCGCCCTGTGAACCACGTTTTTAGTACACCCTTGGATAGTCTTGATTGGCGTTGGTAAAATCTTGAACCACCCGCTTTGTAACTCTTCTTCACAATCGACTCAACTACAATTAAGGCTTGACATCCCGGTGATGGAAATAATTGTTACTTCTTCAACACAATAAACAAAGTGAAGTAGAAGTTGCTTCTTATAGTATGCACTAGAAGAGGATATTTATAGATGGTATTTTACTGACGTTCTGCAATTTTTGCATCCACGTGTTGTTGGTATGAGAAACCACAATGTTCAAGTTAGTTGTGTGAACTGGTGGAAATCCAATCTGGCCCACTATTATTGATTTCCATGCTCATCTATATTTTCATTCTTGTTTGTCAATTTTCTTTTTAGATACATATGAAACAAAACAAATCCTATAAGTTAAGATTGTAATTTGTTGATTAAGATCATAATTTTTTGATTAAGGTGTCTTTACATTAAGGTTTTAAGATTGTAATTTGCTAAGTGATGTGATCTTGAGTGACTTTCTCATTTAATGTTCAATGTTCCAGAAGTTCAAAGGAAATGGATATATATATTTTTTTTCTTTTATATTCATAAAACCAATTTCTTCTGCCAAATAAGTGAATGGATCACCGATTAAATTTCCATTTTGATGTCAACTTAGATTTGAGAAAATCCATTCGAGTCTACTACTATGATGGTTGATATTGTAATTCATTGATGCTAAATGGTTGTGAATATAGTGTTTGTGAAATTTCATTGTACTGCAGGGTCCCTTCAGGTTTTAAAGATTTATAAAGTCAGGTAATATCTAACATAATCATATATGGAGATAACAAAAATATTGGCTTATGTGGACAATAATAATTTATTGGAATATATTTCAAGAACCTATTAAGTCCTGGGAGGTACTTATACTTTAAAGGTCTATAGATGTGCACTTGTTCTCTTTTATTAGTTGAAGACTAATAATAAGTACCATTGGAATGATACTTGTGGATTCCATACAATTTCCTAGTTATTTAAAAGATAATGGACTATCAAAATTCACAGTTACTTCTTGTTGCTGTCATTTTGGGAGAAACACATGACGATTATGAATGTATTAAAATGGTTATTTTACTTACAACTTACATATGATATTATGTTTGTATTTATAATTAAACACAATTTATTTATAATTAAACTTTCAATTTGATAAACACTTTATTTATAATTAAACTTTCAGTTTAATCAACACAAAACATATCACTAGAGAAAGGCATCACCACTGCAGTGGCACTTTTGTTTAGATCACTTCTGGATATTGAGTATTGTCTTTCTTACCTTCCTACACCCAAAAAAAAAAATAAAAAAAAATTAAGGATGCTTTTACCGGTCGTACATCATAGGTGTCGTACTCGATGGGGATGTTATATGTGGTATCAAAGTGGGTTCAACATGCGACTTGGGATCGCTACATATTCTGTTAACATGATTTGATTATAATGTCGCTAATTGAGTTGAATTGTGTGTGTAGGTAATCATGGTTAGAGGACGTCGCGAAGGCAGATGACGGGGTGCTAGGGGAGGAGGCGTGATGCCTCCAGTAGCATCCACGCCTGAGGGGTCTAACCGCCGGGGAGACAAGAAGATTCTCAGACATGAGCAGATAGAATTTGGTGATGTAGTCAGAATGCTGAGATCTTTTCAGCACATGTCTGAGACACCGATAAACCATTTGGACAAAGATGAGGCCAGGGTGTCGGCACCCACTAAGGTTCCACCATGCGCTCTGATCGGTACTGGTAGCGTTCACCATGAACTCGAGAAAGTCAAATTTCTGGAGTTCTTTGGTGCCCCGTATTAGCTCCCAAAATGAATCAGTCACTATGGTTGCATTTTGTGGTTGATAGCATGGCTATTGGTAGTTTTATCCAAATTTGTTTTGAGTTTTTCTAGTAGCAAAAATTAGGTTTTAATTTATGTCTTAGAAATAAGACGATCCATAAAGGTCTTCTCTTTAAAATTTTCATAAAAATCTTTCAACAGCTAATGTGTGTTTTAAAGATGATGGTTAGCTGGTGAAAGCAGTGATTTTCAATAGCTAAGGAGCATTTCTCACGGGTCGTTAGCTGGTGAAAGCAGGGATTTTCAACAGCCAAGGAGCACTTCCCATAGGCCGTTAGTTGGTGAAAGCGGGGATCACGTGTGTTTTCTCCACATTTAAAAAAAATCAAAAGATGACATGCCCAACCCACGTCATGCAATCATTATGATGCGCTGGTGAAAGTGGATAATGATGGAGATTCGGGTTTGCATGTCTAAATCAGATTGCAAAGCAGATCTCATTCAGAAATGCATGCTTCACGATCATGGCGTTGGAAATGGCGAACTCAAATCCATCATCACAATTGAAGCAGCGGTACTACTTGGTTGGTGACATCAAATAGGCCCATCATTTCTCCAACACGCATCATCCACAATCGTATGCTAAGTTTTCAATTTTGAAAGACAGAGTCAAGTGTTTTCACCAGCGCAAGACCTCGGCCCAAATAACAGATTGCAGTGTTTTGTGTGCAAAATCATTTCGTGTTTTGAATTGCAGATGGAAAGGAGACGTAGTGGTTCTTTGTTGAGAAAAGAATTGGACAGTCTGTCCTTTCTACAGGCACATCCAGAGGTGCAAAAACACTTCTCAAACGCAGGTTGTATGGGATATGTCGAAAAGCTACAGAATGGCTGTCACCAATCAACAACAGAGGGATTTGCTAAAACATTTTATGGAAATAAAGCATGTGTTGGGTCTTTAGAAATCATCGTGGATGAAGCTTCCATCGCTGCAGCGACCAGTTTACCAAGATCAAGCCAGAGTTGGTTCAAAACAACAGCAACCAAGAACCTAAATTTCAGAGCATATTTAAAGGAAGAATTCATAAATAATGCATGGAAGAAGAGCATGCCAGTTTCCCATTTAGAAGATGAGTGGTAGGATTTGTTTAAGGGCATCCAACTCTACATAACTTCAGAAGGTAGGTACGACAAACTGATGTTATATCATTTCAATCTCTTAGACCATTTTACAGGGAAAACTCTCATAAATTTACCTTTCTTCTTGCACAAGAGCTTAACTAAAGTCTGTAAAAGGATTAGAGCTGAACCTCTAAGTATGAAGAACACTCTTTTCCACTTTGGCCTTATTAAATTGATAATCCTGGAGGAGCTAAGACAAAAAGGAAGGACTTGACAACATTTTCTTTTTTGGGAGGGTTTTAAAACTCAAACTCAGCACATGAATGAATAGAGGAAAGGTGGAAAAAGGCAATTGACTCCTCAAAGCAGCTCAAGGAAGAGGAGAACCCTTCCAGGACCCCCATAAGATAGGATCTCTAGTGTGAGATATCACAGGTCAAAGAAAAAATTGGATTTTGAAACTACTACAGAACAGCCTACAGAAAAGAAAACAAACATCTTAAACCTGCCATATACAGACTCAGAGCCAGAGCAAGAAGATGATAGCCCTGCCATTAAAAGTCCTGAACACTCCATTGATTTTGCACAGAATTGTGAAACCTTTACTCACACCAAGGAAGGGGAAACAACACTAAGTCGAAGAAAACACGGAAAATCAAGCAACTTAAATAAGTGATCGCTCAGCAGGAGGTCTTAGAGAGAGTAATAAAGGAAAGATACAAGACTTTGCTTGATAATTTCACAGAAACAAATGTTGCATTTGAAAAGCTGGCTTGTGAAAGTGTCAAGGACAAGAAGAGGAAAAAGAAAATCACCAAAGACTATAACAGTCTATGGTGGTTAGCAAAACGCCTTAAAAGGAAGATTAGAAAATTGAAGCAAAAGAAAAAGTCACACCTAGATCTACAAGTGCTAGCTCAAGTTGTTGTGAACATGCAAGGGGATAAAGTAGAGACACACTGAGTTTTTGATAGAACCACAGTTTTGGAGGTGAAAGTTCATTTTGGGCCAAGGCAGAGATTTCACCAACACACAGGGTAATTTTACAACCAGTTAGCTGGTGAAAGGTAGTGCTTTCACCAGCTAACCAGGGAATCATAAGGTGAGTTAGTTGGTGAAAGCACAAAAATCATTTTTGAAAGCTAAGGATGGAGCAGGGGTTTTTCACAGTATTTAAAGAGGTTCCAGAGCATTAAAGGATTAACAACTTGGTCGAAAAATACTCTGCATCAAAGATTCGTGGGATTTTTGAAAACCACATACTAAACTGATCTCCTAAAGTGTCGACTATGAGTAACTGAAGAAATCTAGCTGCAAAGACAGGTGCCTTTTCCATGTTTCATGACACAATAGATTCCAGAAGCTGAAGAGTATAGATGTCAAATTTTGATATTGAAGACAATTCGAATGCTAGTCTAGCTATTAAGTCTTTGTTATCAATTTGCTTAGTTAATTTGAATTGCTATTTTTAGATACAGATCCAAGTTTTTAGGATCTTAAAAACTGATTGTAAGAGGCTATAAATGCCTATATTTTCTAAGAGACAAGGGTTCAAACTGGGATACATTTTTTTCTATTGTATAAACTCTTATGATATAATAAAATTGCAGTCTCCTTTCGTTTTCAATATCAGAAATATCCATGTTTCCATTTATGTACTTCATTTCAGTTTATCTTAGCTTATGAAGACTGTTATATCTTTATTGAGCTCATAGTTTTGAAGTGAAGGATTTTATTTCTATCTTGTATTAATCCCTACACCCAACTGTAATTGGCAATCAAGATTAGTGTTCTTCATCCTCTCTTTTCAAATTACTTGATCTGATTATTGTTTCCTAAAAGAATTGTTTCTTTAGAAGTATGATGAGTTGTCTATTACATTGATCATTAAAGACCCCATTGTTCCAATCATACCTACACATTATTTTTAAGTTACCAAGCATCCTTAGCCTACAACCCTAAAGAGTTTCTTGGAGTGATAACAAATTGGCGCCGTTTTCAGGGGAGACGAAATTTAAGTTCTTCTTTCCCGGGATACGACACAGAGCTGATCTTTGATGATAGACAAAGATTAGACATTTTTAGTTGGTTGTAATTATCTATCTAGCGACTCCAGATGTTCATCCTGGCTCCTAAGAGGATCAGTACTAGGGAGAATCCTCAAGAATCACCTATCACACCAATGTCCAATCCAGAACTAATTCTCAGGAAAGGAAAGACAATTCAGGGTCAAGATTCAAAATCAGATACAGAAGGTAATCCTCTTTTCAGTTCTGGAAATTCTACTACAGAAAAATTCGAGTTCTTTTCAAAAAACATTGATGAAAAGACAGTTGTAAATACTGTAGAAGAACAATCTCCTTTTTATCAACAGGAAAATATTAATGATGATAAATTGATAATTTCAAATTTGATTGAAAAAACATCCAAGACTTTAGAAAGAAGCCATATCTCTTCTTCCCTTGAGTCTTTTCATTCTCAGCAACAAGAAGATCATTTAAACATTTATACTAGCCTCCTTGCTGTTGAACATCTTCTCCAAGAGTTATCTGCTAAAGGTGAAGACAATTTAGTTGGACAGCTTGCAAATTTTTATAGACCTCTTTCCCATTAGAAGATTCACCTCTTTCACATTCCTCTAGTGTTGAAGACTCGAAAAAGAAACCATCACCTTTCTCACCCCTGATAGTTATGGTTGCACCACCTCCTTTGACGAAGATGCAAAAAATCCTAGCTGCTAGGTATGCACCACTTATATTTCCAAACCCAGTATCATCCATGCCAACGGGAGACTATCAAAAGTATATGCCCAAATTCACAGGTGAAGGTGATGTGTCTGCTGAAGAACATATTGAGGCTTTCTACAGTTATGTTGAAAACCTTAATATTGAAGAAGAAGATGTTTGGACATGAGTCTTTGTCCAAATCCTAGATGGCCATGATAGGAAATGGTTCAAAGAACTCCCTGCTGGTTCCATAGATAGAATCGAGCAATTGGATGAGACCTTTTTGAAACATTGGGGTGACAGAAGAGATTTTTTATACTACATCACGGAATTCAGAAATTTAAGGAAGCAAAATAGTGAGTCAGTCTCTGATTTCACTAAAATATTTAACCGGATGTATGGTAAAATACCAGCAGAGATAAAACCTTCATATGCTTCTGCCAATATCACATATTCTGATGCTTTTGACTCAGATTTTTGTTTATTTTTGAGAGAAAGGAGGTCACCAACATTATCTCTCATGCAAGATGTTTCCCTTGAGGTGGAATCCAATATTCTAGCCTCCCAAAAACTGAAAGGAAATTCTGATAGGAGAAGGCCAAGGAATGAGGCTTCTTCTTCATCAAGTGTTGACCCAAAGTTTGATAAAATGGCTAAAATGATAGAGTCTCTAACCTCTGAGATATCTAAGCTCAATATTGAAAATAAGCAGCTTGTGAAGGGAAGAGGCACTTATAATTCTACAGGCAGGAACCCAAATCAAAATCCCAACAACTTCAGAAGAAATAATCAGCCAACACAGATCTTGCAAAGAGAAAAGAATCCCACTGAAGATCAGAGAATAAAGGTCCCTCTTCAAAATGTTGTGATGGACGAAGACGAGGGTGAATATCAAGAAGATGGAGAAGATAACATTCATTGTGTGGGAGAAGAGACAGGGAAATCTTATCTAACACAACACGACTATGAGGAAGCATTGATGACTAAACAGACAGAGGATAATCCTATTGATGATGGCATTTTCACGACAGAAGATAAGAATAGATATAATCTCCAATCTAAATCTGATATTGCTCAACAGAATGCACCAACCTCTCCTGAAAAGAGCACAGCCCTTGTTAAGCAAAAAGATCAGACATCAGAGAGTCAGCAAAGAAATCCCTCAAAGGTGAAAGCATCAACTCCTCCCAAGAAGACTGTTGCCCCTGTCAAGAATCAAACTCCAGAAAGTCAGGTCCCTGTTGAACAACAAAGCAATCAGGAAGCTCCTTCGAATCAGGTAAAGGTCTCTGATAAAGCTCCTGATAAAGTCCCATATTCGTTCAATTTTGAGGCTGAAATACAAAAAATTAAAATTCCTATTCCTCTAGTCGAGTTAATGAAAAATGAAATGTTCAAAAAGGATATCCTCATAACTCTAGATCCCCAATCTATATCCCCTTCTGCTGATATTCTCAACATATATGATGAAAATCCAACCATTACTCTGGGGCAAATGATAGAAGACAGGGATGAAAGTTGTCTTGCCTTTTACATCTCTCTAAATATTCATGAGAAAACATTGCATAACTGTTTGTTGGACTCCGGTGCTTCGCACAATTTGATGCCAAAGGCGGTCATGGATGAGCTTGGGCTGGAGATCACCAAGTCTTATCATGATCTTTTCTCTTTTGACTCTCGAAAAGTCAAATGCCTTGGGATGATCAAAGACTTGGCTGTAACCTTAACCCAAGCATCCATGAAGACTATGGTTATGGATATAGTAGTGGCAGACATACCACCTAAATTTGGATGTCTTCTATCAAGATCGTGGATGAAGAGGCTAGGTGGCACTCTTCAAATGGATCTCTCCTACGCTACTATCCCTGTTTTTGGAGGGGTGAATAGAAGACTATACAAGGAATATCAGTTGGCATATGTCATCAATGATGAAAAAAATACATCCAATCATCCTATCTATTCTGTCGAAATAGGTATGGGATCTTGTATTTTTCAAATTGATGATTCATTATCAGATACATTGCTTCTCAGAAAGACCACAGTTCATCCCACAAAAGCAATAGAGGATGACCTTTGGACCATGTTCTTTGACGGTTCCTGTACCAAAGAATCAGTAGGAGCAAGAGTGGTATTGATTTCCCCTTCTAAGAAAACTTCTCATTTGTCCTTTAAACTGGATTTTAAAGTGACTAATAATATTGTTGAGTATGAGGCACTACTTCTGGGGCTAAATGAAGCCAAAAAGATGGAGATTAAAAGACTGCAGGTGTTCGTAGATGCATATTTGATCATTCAGCAGGTGAATAAGTCCTTTCAAGAAAAACATGTCAGGCTGAAAGCATACAGAGATGAAGTGTTGAGGGAAATTCACGATTTTGCAGATTTTAAAATTTCATATGTACCTAGAGTAATGAATGAATTGGCTGATTCATTAGCTGTGTCAGCTTGTGCTTGCATACCCCCTCTGCCTCATAAATTGAATTACGAAATTCAAGTTAAATATAGGCCATCCCTCCCTGGTAATGTAAAATTTTGGAAGGTTTTTGAAGATGATGCTGAACTCACTAGATTTCTTGTAGTGATAGATGAGTTTGCAGATTTGCAGATCAATCAGGAGAATGAACATGACAATGAAAATGAGAAGCCAATATTCAGAAGAAAAATCGCAGCACATGAAATAGTCCAGCTGTCTACCAACAAAATTCCTAAAGGTTTGGTCCCTTTGGAAAGTATTTTCGATAATAATGATGTGGCTTTCAAATTTGAAAATCAGGAAAAAGATTCAGAAGTTTTGCGGTATAATATAGCCAGTGAAGAAGATCCTAAATATGTCAACTTAGCTTCACATTTGACTGAAAAACAAAGGACTGATTATGGAGAATTGATAAAGGAGTTTGCTGACATTTTCACTTGGCAATATGATGACTTGAAGACTTTTGACACAGAAGTAATTCAGCATAAGATTCCCTTGAACAAAGACACAAAACCATTCAGGCAGAAGCTTAGATCCTTTAATCCTTTGTTGCTGCCTACAATGGAAAGGGAAATCAAAAAACTATTGGACGCCCACATCATCATTCCTCTCAGATATTCAGAATGGATTGTGAATCTTGTACTGGTCAGGAAGAAGAATGGGGAGATCAGACTCTGCGTCAACTTCAGAAATTTGAATAAGTGCTCTAGGAAGGACAACTACCCTCTACCCAAAATGGAGCATATTTTGCAGAAGGTGTCAGGATCAAAGGTGATGTCTTTTGTTGATGGGTTTTCTGGATACAACCAAATTGTTGTCCATCCGGACGATAAAGAAAAGACTGCTTTTACTACTCCATGGGGTATGTTTATGTACAAGAAGATTCCCTTGAGATTGATGAATGCAGGAGTGACATTCCAAAGGGAAATGGACATTGCTTTCGTTGGAGAGAAAGATAAATTTGTCCTGATATATCTCGATGATATCACTGTTTTCTCGAGCATCCATGAACTTCATTTGCAGCACTTAAAAAGGACATTTCTAAAATGTCGAAGGTATGGCATTTCTCTTAATCCAAAAAAATCAAATTTTGCACTTAAGGAAGGGAAATTACTTGGGCATATTGTTTCAGCTGATGGGGTGAAAATTTACCCAAAAAGGGTAGAAGCAATTAAAAATCTGTCTCTTCCTAGATCCAAGAAGGACATTCAGTCTTTCCATGGGACCATAAACTTTATCAGAAGGTTTATAGTAAACTTTGTAGAACTCACAAAGCATATTACTGCTATGTTAAGAAAGGACTCTGAGGTAAAATGGACTGAAGCAGCCAAACACTCATTCAATGCCATCAAGGAAGCCATCACAACAGCCCCTGTTTTGATCAGCCCCGATTTCTCCAAAGTATTTTACATTTTTTCAGTTGCTTCAAGAGATACAATTGAAGCAATACTCTTGCAGAAAAATGTCGATGATCAGGAGCATCTAGTTGCCTTCTTCAGTACGGTCTTTAGGGACGCAGAGGTAAAGTATGAATTGTTGGAGAAACAAGCATATGCACTTATCAAGTCATTGAAATCTTTCAGAGTTTACATCCTTTAGGAAAAGGTAATAGCTTTCGTACCCTCCAGTTCAGTTAAAGATGTGCTTATACAACCCAACATAGATGGAAAAAGGAGCAAGTGGATAGCAAAGTTGATCGAATTTGACGTTGAAATTAAACCAGCAAAACTTGTGAAGGGTCAGGGTCTTGCCAAACTCCTGGCAGAAGAAAATTGTAGGATGCTCAAAATAAATTTGGTAAGCATTAATGCAGATAATGTTCAGTCTTCAGAGGATAAAGAAGGTGAGGAAATGCAGGTCTCAGCTCACCTAGCTGATTGAAAATGGTACAATCACATTGTTCATTTTCTGCAAACTTTATCAGTCCCATCAGTTTTGACAAAAACACAAGGAAGGGCTTTAAAGCTCAAAGCCATAAATTTCTGCATCAATGGCAACTTATTGTTCTGGAAAAATCCAATAGGTTTATTGTTGAGGTGCATAAACCAAAAAGAAGCAGCTAAGGTCATGATTGAATTCCATAATAGTGAATGTGGAGGACATCACTATTGGAAAACCACTACACATAAAATCTTAAGATCTAGTTATTATTGGCCATCCTTATTTTCAGATGTGTGTGAGTTTGTCAGAACATGTGACAAGTGCCAAAGATTTGAAGGCAAACAACAACTGAAGTCTCTTCCCCTCAAGCCTATAGTGGTAACAGGCCCTTTCCAACAATGGGGCTTGGATTTCATAGGTGAGATTCACCCACCTTCTAGTATTCAACACGGGTGGATCCTTGTTTCCACCGATTACTTTACAAAGTGGATTGAGGCTATTCCCACCCAGAATGCCAATCATACTGTCATCATAAATTTTCTGTAAGAAAACATATTTGTCAGATTTGGCTACCCTAAGAGAATAGTCACTCATAATGTTGTTGCATTCAAAGATAAGCACTTGGTGAAATTATGTGAAGAGCTGGGAATTCAGCTAGTACATTCCACTACTTACTATCCGCAAGGAAATGGCTTAGCTGAGTCATCAAACAAAAGTTTAGTCAGAATTATAAAGAAGTTGCTTGAACAAAATACCAGAGGCTGGGATTCCAAGCTAAAGTTTTCTTTGTGTCCTGATAGGGTTACATGTAAAAAATCAATTGGTACATCTCCTTTCAAGTTGGTATATGGTACTGAAGCCATATTTCCTGTTCAACTTGCACTACCGGTTGCAAAGTTTTTACAAGAAACCGATTCTGAACCAAGTAATTTGACTCAGAGAATTCATAATTTGGTAGAGTTACAGCAAGATAGAGAGCATCTTTTGGAAAGGACAAAATTACATCAAGAAAAAATCAAGGAGATCTTCGACAAGAAAGTCAAATCAAATGTCTTCAAAACAGGGGAATTAGTCTTAAAGTGGGATGCAGCAAGGCAAGAGAAGGGGAAACATGACAAATTTGATGCTCTCTGGACAGGTCCTTTTGTCATAACAACGGTTCAGTAGAACACTACTTTTGTTCTCTGAAATCTTGCAGGCGAGGAAGTAGCAGGTGGCCCTTTCAACGGACGCTTTCTAAAGACCTACTTTTCATAAGGATTTTTCTTAAAACCCCTATTCTACTTGTACATATTCTTTTTCAGCTCTGTTTTCTTTGTTTCTATCACTTGAATAACCCCATGCCCAATGGTACTAGCAAAAACTATTTTCAGATTTCTTTTTTAAAATTGTAATAAGGCTACTGAGTCTAGCTAGGTTCTTGGTCACCTCACAGGGAGATGTCCATCCCAGTTGGAGCCAAATGTTAGCTCCCAAAAAGAATCATTCACTATGGTTGCATTTTGTGGTTGATAGCATGGCTATTGGTAGTTTTCTCCAAATTTGTTTTGAGTTTTTCTAGTAGCAAAAATTAGGTTTTAATTTATGTCTTAGAAATAAGACGATCCATAAAGGTCTTCTCTTTAAAATTTTCATAAAAAGATTTCAACAGCTAACACGTGTTTTAAATATGATGGTTAGCTGGTGAAAGAGGTGATTTTCAACAGCTAAGGAGCATTTCTCACGGGCCGTTAGCTGGTGAAAGCGGGGATTTTCAATAGCCAAGGAGCACTTCCCACGGGTCGTTAGCTGGTGAAAGCGGGGATCACGTGCGTTTTCTCCACATTTAAAAAAAATCAAAAGATGACATGCTCAACCCACATCATGCAATCATTATGATGCGCTGGTGAAAGTGGATAATGATGGAGATTCGGATTTGCATGTCTAAATCATATTACAAAGAGGATCTCGTTCAACAATGCATGCTTCACGATCATGGCGTTGGAAATGGCGAACTCAAATCCATCTTCACAGGTGATCCGGATTTTATGAGAAGAACGAAATGAATACCGATTATTGACAGGTGCTTAACACAAAAATGACAGAGATACAGTAAAACTGGTTTTCTATTAAATAACGAAATAAGTTGAAACTGTAAAATGCAGCGGAAACAAGCTTGCTGGAATGGTGGCGGTTTATCTCTGAGAAGAGATGTGTCGGCAGCACGCATTCGCAAGAAGAAGATTACAATGAGGCTCTGAAGGCCTTTTTACCATAAAGAGGAATGCCAAAAGTCCTAGACATCCAAAAACCTAACCCTAGGAGATGAAGCGCCAAAATTCATGTGGGCCCCGTTCGGGTAAGTGAGTACATCAACTTCCCAGGGTCGTAACTTTTGCATACGATCTCCGTTTTAGTCATATAATATCTCGTTGGAAAGATCTATCCGAGGACTACACCATTTTTGACAAAATTCCATGATGGAATATAACATACCCCAAAAAACATCATTTAGGGCCTCAAAACGGCTCCAGAAGTTCAGGACCCGAAAAACTGCTAAAAATAGTAAATTGCCAAAATGTCAGAAAACTGTTTTGAGCCAGTTGGAGAAGGTGGGTGGCCACCGATATCCATCTGGATCAACAGGTGAAGGAGTGGTACTACTTGGCTGGTGACATCAAATCGGCCCATCATTTCCCCAAAACGCATCATCCACAAGCGTATGATAAGTTTTCAATTTTGAAAGACAGAGTCGAGTGTTTTCACCAGCGCAAGACCTCGGCCCAAATAACAGATTGCATTGTTTTGTGTGCAAAATCGTTTCGGGTTTTGAATTGAAGATGGCAAGGAGATGCAGTGGTTCTTTGTTGAGAAAAGAATTGGACAGTCTGTCCTTTCTACAGGCGCATCCAGAGGTGAAAAAACACTTCTCAAACGCAGGTTGTATGGGATATGTCGAAAAGCTACAGAACGACTGTCACCAATCAACAACAGAGGCATTTGCTAAAAAATTTGATGGCAATAAAGCATGCGTTGGGTCTTTATAAATCATCGTGGATGAATTTTCCATCGCTGTAGCGACCAGTTTACCAAGATCAGGCCAGAGTTGGTTCAAAACGACAGCAACCAAGAACCTAAATTTCAAAGCATATTTAAAAGAAGAATTCAGAAATAATGCATGGAAGAAGAGCATGTCAGTTTCCCATTTAGAAGATGAGTGGAAGGATTTGTTTAATGGAATCCAACTCTACATAACTTCAGAAGGCAAGTACGACAAATTGATGTTATATCATTTCAAGCTCTTAGACCATTTTACAGTGAAAACTCTCCTAAATTTACCTTTCTTCTTGCACAAGAGCTTAACTAAAGTCTGTAAAAAGATTAGAGGTGAACCTCTAAGTATGAAGAACACTCTTTTCCACTTTGGCCTTATTAAATTGATAATCCTGGAGGAGCTAAGACAAAAAGGAAGGACTTGGCAACATTTTCTTTTTTGGGAGGGCTTTGAAACTCAAACTCATCCCATGAATGAATAGAGGAAAGATGGAAAAAGGAAATTGACTCCTCAAAGTAGCTCAAGGAAGAGGAGAACCCTTCCAGGACCCCTAGAAGATAGGATCTCTGGTGTGAGATCTCACAGGTCAAAGAAAAAATTGGATTTTGAAACTACTACAGAACAACCTACAGAAAAGAAAACAAATATCTTAAACCTGCCATATACAGACTCAGAGCCAGAGCAAGAAGATGAGAGCCCTGCCATTAAAAGTCCTGAACACTCCATTGAGTTTGCACAGAATTGTGAAACCTTTACTCACACCGAGGAAGGGGAAACATCAAAGAGCACTAAGTCGAAGAAAACACAGAAAATCAAGCAACTTAAAGAAGTGATCGCTCAACAGGAGGTCTTAGAGAGAGTAATAAAGGAAAGATACAAGACTCTGTTTGATAATTTCACAGAAACAAATGCTGCATTTGAAAAGTTGTCTCATGAAAGTGTCAAGGACAAGAAGAGGAAAAAGAAAATCACCAAAGACTATAACAGTCTATGGTGGTTAGCAAAACACCTTAAAAGGAAGATTAGAAAATTGAAGAAAAAGAAAAAGTCACACCCAGATATGCAAGTGCTAGATCAGGTTGCTGTGAACATGCAAGGGGATAAAGTAGAGACACACTGAGTTTTTTATAGAACCACAGTTTTGGAGGTGAAATTTCATTTTGGGCCAAGGAAGAGCTTTCACCAACACACAGGGTAATTTTACAACTAGTTAGCTGGTGAAAGGCAGCGCTTTCACCAGCTAACCAACGAATCATAAGGTGAGTTAGTTGGTGAAAGAACAAATATAATTTTTGAACGCTAAGGATGGAGCAGGGCGTTTTTCACAGTATTTAAAGAGGTTTAAGAGAATTAAAGGATTAACAACTTGGTCGAAAAATACTCTGCATCAGAGATTCGTGGGAGTTTTGAAAACCACATGCTAAACTGATCTTCTAAAGTGTCGACTATGAGTAACTGAAGAAATCCAGCTACCAAGATAGGTGCCTTTGCCATGTTTCATGACACAACAGATTCCAGAAGATGAAGAGTACATATGTCAAATTTTGAGATTGAAGACAATTCGAATGCTAGTCTAGCTATTAAGTCTTTGTTATCAATTTTCTTAGTTAATTTGAATTTCTATTTTTAGATACAGATCCAAGTTTTTAGGATCTTAAAAACTAATTGTAAGAGGCTATAAATGCCTATATTTTCTAAAAGACAAGGGTTCAAACTGAGATACATTTTTTGCTACTGTATAGACTCTTATGATATAATAAAATTGCAGTCTCCTTTCGTTTTCAATATCAAAAATATCCATGTTTCTATTTCTGTACTTCATTTCAGTTTATCTTAGCTTATGAAGACTGTTATCTCTTTATTGAGATCATAGATTTGAAGTGAAGGATTTTCTTTCTATTTTGTATTAATCCCTACACCCAACTGTAATTGGAAATCAAGATTAGTGTTCTTCATCCTCTCTTTTCAAATTACTTGATCCGATTATTGTTTCCTGAAAGCATTGTTTCTTTAGAAGTATGATGATTTGTCTATTACATTGATCATTAAAGACCCCATTGTTCCAATCATACCTACAAATTATTTTTAAGTTACCAAGCATCCTTAGCCTACAACCCTAAGGAGTTTCTTGGAGTGATAACACCCCGGATGGCGCAACAATTGAGGCTTGGTTGGAGAACATGGCAATGTGCTTCGCACTTCACGAATATACCTCCAACATGAAGGTCCATATGGCGGTCTTCCAATTGAAAGGAAGAGCTCTTCTATGGTGGAAGACGCTCCTACCATAGCTAAACGTGGTCATCAAAGATGTGTCATGTGAACTGTTTGAGGAATGGTTCCGAGAAAGGTACCTTTCAGAGGAATTCATTGAGCGTCACCTCAATGAGTTCAATGCCTTACGACAAGGTGGTCGTACGGTGCCCGAGTACGAGGCTCATTTTATGGAGCTGCTCCGATATGATCCACACCTTAACACTGAGAAACTTAAGGTCAACAGGTTCGTGTTCGGCCTTAATGGAAACCTATGTGAAAAGGTTAGGATTTTGATGCCTCAAACCTTGCATGATGTCGTCCAAAATGCCCTCATAGCAGACGAGGAGCTTATCAGTGGGGGTCAGACCAGGACTCCGGCAAGACCAGTAGGGCATGTGTCATCTGGAGCACAACAACATCAGACACCAACCAGACATACGCTAGGATATCGTGGCTTCCATAGGGGATCCACTTTCACTACTCCTTGGCAACCAACACCTCAGCAGTGGACACCTTATCGGGGACCACAGCATCAGCAACAACATTTCCTGCAACAACAACAGTTTAGGCATGTTCAACAGAACAGACTAGGATACCAGGCCTATGGGTTATCCTCTTCTACTTGGGTACTAGGGCTACTGGGCTGAAGAACGGGTGTTGGACGAGTGGGGAGCCACACTACCAGTGCGATTGCCTGGTGGAGAGGGCTAGAGCGTCTGGATTGGTCGGACCCACTATCATGGGAGATATGGGAAAGGCCCATTGGATTCATGCAGCAGTGAATAACCACCAGGAAGAGCATCAGTCGACTATTTTTGAGATGACAGGTACTACCGCTGACCAGACCCTTAGTATTTTTATAGATCCCGGTGCTATCGAGAGTTTCGTTTCTGGTGCAGCTCTAAAAAGGATTAAGGTAAAGGCATTCGAACAGGATGAGTTTAGCTTCGTAGAGATGGCTTCAGGAACCAAACAAAAGGTTGAGGAAAATTTACGGGATGTATCCTTAACCTGGGAGATTTTTTCACCAAGGCCAACCTGTATGTCACGATCTTAGGATCTTATGATGTCGTGATTGGTATGGACTGGTTGGAATCGCATGAGGCGATACTCAACTGTAATACAAAATGGTTGAGCTTGGTTGATGACAAGGGATAGAGACGTGTGATTGTAGGATGGAACCAGGGAGTTTCCTTGAGGTTCATCTCTTCCTTGCAACTTCGGAAGAGCATGCGCAAGGGGTGCAAACTTTATGCGATCCTTGCATTAAACGAGAAGGGAGTAGTGGAAGGTTTAGAACACCTTTCGGTGGTGAAAGAGTTTGCAAATGTATTTATAGAGGAGTTACCTGGGATGTCACGGAAGAGGGAATTGGAGTTTACCATAGACCTAAAATCGAGGACTGAACCAATAGCAAGAACGCCTTATCAGATGTTGACCCCGGAGTTACAAGAGTTGAAAATGCAACTGAAGGAGTTGATGGACCTGGGACTGATACATCCTAGTATGTCACCATGGGGTTCACCTGTTATTTTCATACGAAAGAAGGATGGGTCGTGGAGGCTTTGCATTGACTACCGTCAATTGAACAAGGAAATGATCAAAAATTAGTATCCGTTGCCAAGAATTGATGATCTGTTCGATCAAATGAAGGGTCCGATGATGTTCTCCAAGATCACTTTGTGATCAGGGTATCACCAGTTATGGATCAAGGAGGATGACGTCCCTAATACCCCCTTTAAGACGAGGTTTGGACATTACGAGTTTACCATTTTACTGTTTGGACTAACAAATGTCCCTGGGGTATTTATGAGTTTGATGAATGGGGTGTTCTGCAAGTACTTGGAAAAGTTCATCCAAGTATTCATTAACGATATTTTTATATACTCTCGGATGACGAAGGAGAATGACGAGCACTTGCACTTGGTACTACAGTGTCTACAAGAGAAAAAATTGTATGGAAAGTTGTCCAAATGCTCATTTTTTCAATCGAAGATTCACTACTTAGGGCATGTCATCTCCAGTGAAAGCATTGTCGTGGATCCATCCAAGGTCGAGGCTATTATGGAATGGTATGCGCTGATGAATGTCCCAAAAGTGTGTAGCTTCATGGGTTTAGCAGGATACTATCGATGGTTCGTCGAGGTATTTTCGAAGATAGCAAGTCCGATCACGGAGTTGCAGAAGAAGAACAAGAAGTTTGTATGGACCGAGAAATACGTGGAATCATTTCAGAGGCTCAAGGAATTGTTGACAACAACACCAATACTAAAGGTCCCTGACATGGACATGGACTTCTTGGTATGCACTGACACACCCAAGGAGGGCTTAGGCGGGGTCTTGATGCAAGACAGATGAGTGATTACTTACATTTCGAGGAAACTGAGAAGGCATGAGGAGAACTACGTGACGCACAATTTGGAGTTATTAGCCATCGTATATGCCTTGAAGGTTTGGAGACACTACCTTGCTAGATGGAAATTTGAACTAAAGACTAATGATTGTGGACTACAACACATATTTATGCAAAGTGACCTGAACGCGCGACAACGATGTTGGTCGGAATTTCTTAGCGAGTACGACTAAGAGATTACTTATATAAAAGGAACAGTGAATCGAGTGGTGGATGCATTGAGTCAGAGACCACGCATATTTTTGGTGTTGCCTCTTCAGACGAATCTACGTGAAAATATTCTAACTTTACAGTGTGACGATGACTAGTACAAAGAGGTCGAGGGTTTTATCGGAAAAAACACAATGAAGGTACCACGATTTGCATGATTTTCGTTTGATAGCGACGGATTATTGAGGTTTAAAAATCGGATCTACATACCGCCGAACGACGAGTTGAGGATGTTGATCCTGAGTTAGGCTCATAGAGCATTTTACATGGCTCACTCGGGATTCACAAAGATGAGAGTAGACCTTAAACCCTTATTCTTCTGGAAGGGAATGAAGGCAGACATAGTCAACTATGTGGCCAGATGTCTAGAATGTTAGCAGGTAAAGGTTGAACATAAAAACCCAGCGGGATTACTACAACCACATGTTATTCCAAAATCGAAATGGGAGGTTATTTCGATGGATTTTATTGTTGGATTGCCACTAACGGCAAGGAGACATGACTCGATTTTCATAGTAGTAGAAACTCTCATGAAGAGTGCTCACTTTATTCCTGTGCGTACGACGTATCAGGCACCTAACATAGCTAGATTTTTCATCAGTGATATTGTGAGGCTGCATGGCGTGCCTAAGAGGATTATATCCGATCAAGGATTGGTGTTTACTAGACGATTTTGGACAAGTTTCCAAGAGGCCTTGGGAACCCAAATTAACTTTAGTATTGAGTATCACCCGGAGACTGAAGGGAAAACTGAACCAACCAACCAAACCTTGGAGGACATGTTGCGCATGTACGTGATGGACCAACAAAAGTGTTGGGAAGAATTCTTGCCACTAGTGGAGTTCGCTTACAAAAAAAGTTACTAGAGCACCATTAAGATGGCACCTTTCGAGTTTATTTACGGGAGACCATGTCGAACGCCCTTGAGTTGGGATCGGCTTGAGGATAGGGTCCTGGTGGGACCAGAAGTGATCCAAGAAATGGAAGAGAAAATGTAAACAATAAGATAGATAATTAAAGAAGCGCAGGATCGACAGAAGAGTTATGTCGATGAGCACCGTGTCGACCGTAGTTACGAGGTCGGTGATCGAGTCTTCTTACGAGTTAAACCGCATAAGATTTTGATCAAGTTTGGGAAGGGAGATAAAATCTCTCATAGGTTCGTGGGACCTTTCGATATTCTGGAGAGAAAGGGGCCCGTGGCCTATCGACTAGCCTTGCCTGATTCCTTGAGGTGTATGCACGATGTTTTTCATGTATCTGTTTTGAGACATTATATTAATAATCCTACATATGTTATTGACATGAGTTCCTTGCAGGTATCGGACGAGGGAGCACTCACGACTGAGCCAGTCTGCATCTTAGATCATTGTGTTCAACAAATACGACATCGAATGGTAGATCAAGTCAAGGTCCAGCGGGACAATTATAGTCCACACTCGGCAACCTGGGAGGATGCATGGTATTGGTATCCTAGATATGTAAAAATGATTCTTTCCCTATCTGTGTCTTTATAATTGTATCCTGGAAGAAAAAAAAAGGGGCTTCTATCATTCCTATCTGCAATCTTTGTTCGGCCTGAGAATTATTTCCTCCATGCTTTTAATTCATGAAAAACAACCTTCGATTAGGGTCTGTGTTTTGGGGCTGTGATTATTTTTATGATTTGAATCAAGGGGATTATTTCATCCCTGTCTGCGTTTTTCCTTCCTGGGCTATGATTTTTTTTTATGCCTTGAATCATGGGAATATTTTATCACTGTCTTCCAACTTAATACTCAGTTTTTCCACTATTGAGGGTTGCGTATTTTTACCTCTGCTTGGTCACCACGGTTATATAATCACAATTTTAATTACATAGGTTTATTACTGGACTTGACCGCACACGATCTTGCTCCCCACCGCTGCTGAGTGGTTGTTAAGCCTTCAATTCCTTTGCTTAAAATGTTGTCAGAATGGCTGTAGAATCACCCACTAAATGTTTACCCAATAACTGACTGTTGTTGTAGTTACCACGAAATTTTTATTTTAATGAGACTGTCTCACTGTTGTTTACCCAAATATTCTAGGTGGACTGTTCTCTGGGTTTTCCAGGGATGTATCCCAACTTACTTCCTCTGAAGTTTTTCTGAGAATCGTAAAGACCTCTACAAAGTTCCCACTTGTTTTCCGCAACGAAATCCTATAGTGGATGGTCTGTGCATTCGTCCTGTGAACCGCGTTTTCAGTACACCCTTGGATAGTCTTGATTGGCATTGGTAAAATCTTGAACCATCCGCATTGTAACTCCTCTTCACAATCGATTCACCTACAGTTAATGCTTTATGTCCCGGTGATGGCAGTAATTGTTACTTCTTCAACACAGTCAACAAAGTGAAGTAGAATCGTCTTCTTATAGTATGCACTAGAAGAGGATATTTATAGATGGTATTTTACTGACGTTCTACAATTTTTGCATCCACGTGTTGTTGGTATGAGAAACCACAATGTTCAAGTTAGTTGTGTAAACCGGTGGAAATCCAATCTAGCCCACTATTATTGATTTCCATGCTTATGTATATTGTCATTCTTATTTGTCAATTTTCTTTTTAGATGCATATGAAATGAAACGAATCCTGTAAGTTAAGATTGTAATTTGTTGATTAAGGTGTCTTTACATTAAGGTTTTAAGATTGTAATTTGTTGGGTGATATGATCTTGATTGACTTTCTCATTTAATGTTCAATGTTCCAGAAGTTCAAAGGAAATGGATAGGAGAAGATGGTGGAAATAGGGCAATAAGACATAGAGAGATATATATGGTTTTGCTTTTATATTCATAAAACCAATTTCTTCTGCCAAATAAGTGAATGGATCACCGATTAAATTTCCATTTCACTGTCAACTTAGATTTGAGAAAATCCATTCAAGTCTACTACTATGATGGTTGATATTGGAATTCATTGATGCTGAATGGTTGTGAATATAGTGTTTGTGAAATTTCATTGTACTGTAGGGTCCCTTCGGGTTTTAAAGATTTATAAAGTTAGGTAATATCTAACGCAATCATATATGGAGATAACAAAAATATTGGCTTATGTGGACAGTAATAATTTATTGGAATATATTTCAAGAACCTATTAAGGCCTGAGAGGTACTTGTACTTTAAAGGTCTATAGATGTGCACTTGTTCTCTTTTATTAGTTGAAGACTAATAATAAGTACCATTGGAATGATACTTGTGGATTCCATACAATTTCCTAGTTATTTAAAAGATAATGGACTATCAAAATTCACACTTACTTCTTGTTGTTGTCATTTTGGGCGAAACACATGACGATTATGAATGTATTAAAATGGTTATTTTACTTACAACTTACATATGATATTATGTTTGTATTTATAATTAATTTTTTTTTATTTATAATTAAACTTTCAGTTTAATCAACACAAAACATATCACTAGAGAAATACATCACCACTGCAGTGGCACTTTTGTTTAGATCGCTTCTCGATATTGAGTATTGTATTTCTTACCCTCCTACACAAAAAAAAATAAAAAAAAAATAAGGATGCTTTTCTTAAAAATAAATAAAAAATAATTTTCTTATATCAATAGTCCAAAATGTTTTAGCACATCGATGTGTTTGATACATAAACACATTGGTGCGTTATATTAATAGATGCAACGAGGTTTCGATTTTTTTTTAAAAAGGGTGCGACTTTGTTTTCTTACAATTGAAAAATGAGAGGGAATTTAAAATCTAATTTCGTAAAGACATTTAAATAGTAAAAATCTATTCATTGTTTCACTATTTTAACAAAATTTTCAGTGGAGAGATTTGCAAGAGAGACATACCATAGAGAACTATAGAGCAGCATAATACTTTAAAATAGAAGAATTATTCAGAAGATCGGAATTTGAGGTTTTTGGTGATTCATTTAAAACCCTTTTCGTAAAATGTTTCCTCTGTATTAAGTTATTTAGTATTTTATTGTTTTGCCAAAATTTACAGGGGAGAGATTTGCAAGAGTGACATACATGGGAGCATTGTGGAGAAGTAGACCAATACTTTGGAACAAGAGACCTATTCAGAAGATTAAAATTTGAAGGGTATGGTGATTCACTAAAAACCATTTTGGAACAACAAAATTATTCAGAAAATCAAAATTTGAAGGGTTTTGTGATTCATTCAAAACCCTGCATAGTAAAAAATTTAAATTTTACTATTGATTTTAATAATATTTTTTTTACAATTTGTATCTCTATTTATATTTAATTAAATTTCAAAAAAAATGAAAAAAAAAATCACACTTATCTTAAACCCTTGCTTCTTCTTGCTTATGTGACTGCAAAACTTCACCCTAGGGTTTAACTCCATCTATCACTTCATCATTACAACTTTTCATTTTAGGAATTTTAGATTTAATGGATTTGTGTTTCCATATAAAAGGTGTTTCACATGTGATGCATTGGATCCAAACCCTCTCCGCCCTGTCACATTTTTTTTTAACGGTTTTGGGTAATCGGTGCGCCTGATTCAATCTAATGCACTAGTGTAGTTTCAGATAAAACGCACCAGTAATACTGCACCATAATTAAAAAAAATCGTTCATCGATGTGTAATTTTATTTGTTCATGGTATTTTTTATTTTAGTTTTTTTTTTTCTATTGGAGCGGTGATGATAACAATACATATCGCACCATTGTAATTTAGAGTTTTAAAAACTATATATTCTTTGATATCAGTGAGTTTCATATATGGAACGTAATAGTGATTTTATATTATGAAAGTGCACCGAAATTTTTTTTTGCATAACATTATGTGATTTATTTATAAAATATATTTAATAGCTTGTGTATTGAATGGTACATGATATATATTGACAAAAAAATGTGTGAGAATAGTTCAAGTAACACAAATTTTGATCGAGACAATGATAACACATCCAAAAAGGAAAAAAGGACAAGTTCTTTGTAAATTCTCTACAAAATTAATATGTTAAAAGACAAGCTCTTTGTAAATTCTATACAAAATTAATTTATTTGAACTATATGTAAGTTTAAATAATATGTATTGGTTAGTGTGTGTCCTGCAAAGTCATCAAATGAGGTAGCTAGATAATATTCTTTGTGATCTAAGTGCAGAAGAGCATAAAAGCTTGATGGAAAAATTGCAAAAGGAAGAAACGGGTGAATGAAAAAATTCTATTCAATATGAGTTCTTTTTTTAATTTTCATTAACAATATACTTAAAAATATTAGATAACATGTTTCAAACAATGTATTAGTTCACATACGTTTAATGTTCTACATGGAACAACAATGAAGGAACAAAATGTTGTCCTAATAATTTTCTTATAGAAGATGTAAATCATGATAAATTGGTCCTCGACTCAAATGGAGTGGGCCTGGAGGTTAATGAAAGGGGGATAAACTTTTACAAAACTATGAGGGATATAGTGAAATGAACGTATAGACATATTTTCCACTTACAATATAGAAATCAATCCAATGATTCCATGAAACAGGTTATATCTAAACTACAGGAAGCATTCCCATAGAAATGGTAAATGGGACCTATCAGACTTGCAATAGAAAAAACATACAACAACAACAAAAAATCATTCAAAAAGTAATATTCCTAAAAATGATTTTCTAGAATATGTATATATTACTACAATCCATTCCTTTATTAATATTGATTTTGTTATATTTAGTTTTCATATATCAATATAAAAATAATTTATTGTCATGTTACTTTTTTCAGATAGATTATGAAAATCCAAAAGGATAAATGAGTTAATATCCAAAATATGTCAATAGGAATGTCAGAAAAATTATACAAGGAGATGGTAAAAGAAATGGACATAATTGCATCGCACGAGGAGCCATCTCAACAACAACGTACTTCAAATGTATGCAATCATTGAAATTTTCTATTACATACATATAAATAAATAATTTAGCACTAAATATTAATTTTCAAGTATTTTGTTGCAGAAAAGAAGACAAAATGGAACCCATTCAGCACATAAAATAGGACAACAAGGAATAAAAGGGTTGATAACAAAGTTTGTGAGTAATTGTTATTTCCTTATAACATTAACTTAAGACTTCATTTTTGTCTGTTTTTGTTTTTTTATATCAGCCATCCTTGAATGTCTTCAAACATGTCCTAACATAAAAACAAGAGCCAGCGCAAGAATTTATGACATTGGGTTAAGTAAGGGTTGTGAGTATATGTTAGCATATAAAAAATTAATTGTGGAATTTGTAAGTATCTTATGTTGTTTTAATTCTCTCATTTTATAATTAATGGGAAAAAAAAATGTATTAAATATATGATTTATTATGGGATATAAAACTTGCAGAAAACAAAGTATGGAAATGTGCCAATAGAAGAATTGTTGAAAAAAGGCATGAGATTTGGTTTTGAAAAAATGTGTATTATTCAAGACTCAATTATTGATATGGTATGTCTCTTTTCAATTTACATTCATGTATATTATTTATTTCAATTTTCATTATTCTCACCAATGTAGATACACTCATTACACTTTATTTTTATTTTTGTAGATGGAATCATTTGAAGGAGATGAAAACAATCGATATAATCAACAAAACATTCAACCAAATAACCCAAGTCATGGAAGTAGCTCGAGCAATGACAACAGTTCCAACGAATAATGATGATCAACATATTTGGATATCAATGCAAGCTATTGTATTTTTTGAAACAATTGTTTGCGGAAATCAAACATTTTGTTTAATGTAATGAACATATTGTCCCAATTGAAAGACAACGGGTTACCAATAAGTGTCGACCAGTTTTGTATAACAAAGGTCCTATTATTCATATATAATAAACTATGTTTTAATTTATTCTATTGCATTGTCCATTGTTGTTGTGAAATGTTACATTACTGATTAAATATATGGATGATTAAATATTATAATGAAGATATGTGAAATCTGATGATATAACAAATTAATCCAAACATCATATCCAAATGCACTAATCAAAATTTAATTTATATGAATATTATTATAATATATATGTCAATTTTTTTATGAATAGTGGAATTAAAAATAACAACAATTGTGCAGTGTGACAGGTTGATGTTTCTAAAAAGAAAAAATGACAACCATTGTGTTTAATGATAAATAACACCAGTACATTTCAAGATAAAACACATTGGTATCATAATTAAATTTGCACCAATGTTGATATAAAAGGAACCAACAACGATCTTAATACTATTTTAACCAACAATTAGAATACGAAAAAACCTTTATTGGTTTGTTTAATTAATAAACGTATCGGTGCTTCTATATCACACTTTCGCCTCGGTGTATTCTAAATATCATGCACTAGTAGGGTTTTTTTTTTCAACGCATCGGTGATGGTTTCATAGATTCTTCGGGTGCTTTATTCTTATTAAGGAACCGGTGTGTTATTACTTATAAGATAACCAATGCCCCAATTTTTTTTAGACAACCCCACTACTTTCTTATGAATGTAAGCACCAATGCTTTAAGTTATAGAACACATCGGTGCTTGGTATCATAGATTTTATTGGTGCATTGTTGTTATTAAAGAACTAGGTCATTATTTTGTATAAATGCATCAGTGCCCCATTATTTTAGGACTCACTCAATGATTTTGGCGTAATGTAGGAACATATGCTTTATGTTTGGGAACGCATCGGTGTGTATATACCATGAAACACATCGACTATAAAAACATCTTCTACAACCTATGCCCGCCCAATTTTTAGTTATAACGAAGTTCCATTATAATCTCCATAAAAACATTCGCTACCAAAAATGGATGTTTTCGTTGAGGTTTTTTTGACAATTTTTGTCAATTTTGTAACACTAAAAACCTTCACTATAACCTCTACTAGGGGGTCTTTTCTTTGTAGTGAGATGACATTTTATGTGTTTTATGGCATAGCTTAGGAACTAAGGTTCTTCTCTTCCTTCCTTTACCATGTCTAAGTCATTCATATATGCGTCCCTAGCACACAAGATTTCATAATGCTAACTATATTCCATTTGGAGGCCAAAGATCACCTCTAAAGGGCCTATGATGTGGTTTGAGATCATGTTCATGGAGAATTAATCTTAGAGATCCATTTATGGTGTAATTCCCTTTGTTCAAGGCCATGCGACCCATCCCTGCTACAAAAAAACTCTTAAGTATGCCCATATCCCACTTGTATGCCAAAGATCCACTCTAAAGGGTGTATCTTGTGATTTGAGGTTGTGTTCATGGCCAATTATATAAATAATCTTAATTTAGGACCTTATTTCCTCAACTTCTTCCCCAGTTATGGTTATGTCCATGAGACCCATCCCTAGTGCACAAAACCTTCTAATGGAAACCATACAAGGAATGTACAATAATCTCCTATACAATTCATTTTTTGTATTTTGTTTCCTTATTCATGGCCCTTGGTTCATAGAAGCTTCATCTAGGGTCGAAGGACCTTATTTTCCTCCTGTTCCCATTGGCAAATCCTTGGTCCTATCGCTACTAGCCACAAAATTATAGAAGAAATGATATTCAACTTGGATTTTGAATGTCCCCTTTTAAGGACCCGTGTGGTGGTTTGAATCCTTGTTCATGGCCCATGAGCCCTAGAAGCTTCATTTAGAGCCTAATTCCTGTTATATTCTACCTTTATAATGTCAAGCCCCAAAAACTCATCCCTCATGTGAAAAATATCGTAAGATCACCCACATTAACTATTAGAGGATAAATATCTTCATTAGAGGGACTATGCGGTGATTTGAGGTATCAATCATAGCCTAGACATTTATTTTTTATTGTTTTGAAAGAAATCAATCATCTATGTAGAAACATGAAAAAATCGTAGCGCAAACATTATAGATATCTTCAAGACCTTTCTCACGTGTTAAAAAATGACAAAAAATGGATTTCAAGGTAAAATGTTATGGAAAAATTACTAAAATAGTTTTATGTTAAAAACAATGTGCATGCATTTTACAACGTGTGCATTTTATTAATGCATTTACATTTCTAAATCGTCATGTATTCTTGTGAATTCTTATTTGGAAAACTTTGTAGTGGCATATGTGGCAGTTCGAAAGGAACCAAAATTGTTGTAAAAGGAATGCATCCATGTTTTAAATAACATGTGCACATTCCTGTGTGAGCATGTTGCTAAATTGCCTATTCCCACTATTTTGACTCTCAACTTCATGTGAGCTCCCTCCCTTTCAATGTAACAACCCTACCATATGTATAGTTGTCATGCATAATATATATTCAAAATTAGCATGGATTCAACACCATTTATCTATATATTTCGTATATATATTTCGTGAGTCATCTCTCATACCACAATTTTATTCACATGTGACTCTTGCTAGCCAAAATTTCCATACCACCACACTGACTCTCACTAACCAAAACTTCCCTAACAACATACATATTCTCTCTTACACTAAATTTCCTTGATTAATAAATATCCATTCCAGTTTTCTTATTTACCATAAACTTTACTAAGATTTGCAAATCACCCTTAGTCCTGTGGATTCCCAAAATTAAAGAAATAATAAGTAAGATTGTCGGAAGATTTGTAAATTCTTACATGAGACTATTAAAAAAAAGGGGGAATCATTAGTTTTTATTTAATATGGGTAAAGTGTGACATATAACTTAACTTACGAAATCAGAGAGTGGTAGAAAGGGATGATTCTCCATGGCTCCACACATTGGAATGTGAAAACATGGATTTTAGGTACATAGTTTATCTCATTATATACTATACAAAGGATCCATTTCTATCTACTAAGGATGCATTTCTATTTATAGCTAGGAACATCGATAAAGGAGCCAACCCATCCATATGTCGTTGGTGAGATAGGCATGTTGGATTCAATCTCGTCCCATGAATGGTATACAATTAAACACCTTCGAGAGGAGTTAAGGAGGTAACATGAATTATAAAAATCGAACTAGGAAGGGAAATAATAATTGCATCTCCTAAATAACTAGTTTTAGGAAAGTGTCCACTAGCATTAAACTAACCAAGTGCACAAATAAAGTTGATCTTATAAATGTTCATGATCCTTCACTTGAAAATGCAAATGCAAACGAATAAGAAGAAATCATCTCTTTAAATATTCTCAAACACTTAGGTTAAAACAAGGCCCTGACTAATCAACCATAATTTACCATATTAATTTAGATTGAAACACTTAGGTTAAAACAAGTACCTAACTAATCAACCATAATTTACTACATTAATTTAGATAAAGAGAAACCATGGAAATCAAACTTTGTATCCAAATTATCAATATCAAACATTGAACGTCATACCCAATGTCCATGTAAATTCCATATATCTAAATTTGATGTAATTATAAAAACACAAATAGAATAACGACTAAGATCCCCGTACTAAACATTTAGTCTGTTGCAATTCTCGAAAAAACTCTTACAATTCTTGATAAAAATAGAGTCCTCATACTAAATTGTATAATTTATAAATTTTCCACTAAAGTAAAAAGTCTATTACAATTCCTGAAAAGAAAAAAAATTGAGAATATCTAAATATTTTTCTTATACTAAATATTAAGTTGTATATTTTTATAAATTTTAAAGTCTTCATACTAAATATTAAGTTGTATTATTTTAAAAAAATCAATAAAACATTAAAAATCTATTACCTTTTTCAATTTTTTTTTATAAATCTGATAAATTTAAACAATAAAAATCTATTAGATTTTTTTTTATAAATCTAATAATTTCTAAACCCCAAAAATTTGTTAGTATTTTTTTTTATAAATTTTTTCAGTAATATAAATCTATTACACTTCCAAAAAAAATAAAAAAATAAAAAAAATAAAAAAAAAATAAAAATATATATATAGAAATAGAAATAGAGTATGTTTCATATTGAGATACTAACAAACGTGTGCATGAATTCCATGTTACATATGGTATATTATTTATCATATCATAACAAATAAATACAAAGCAAACAAAGATAATAAATTTCGTTAATTTCGTAATTTTTAATAGAGGGAGGTTAGGAGGAAATGTGCATATGAAGTATTCGTTTATTTAAATATATAATATATAGATATCGAGATGACGAATATAATCATGTTTAATGTGTATTGATAGTAATTTTAATATATTATTTTTTTTTTAAATAAAATAAATATTTATTGTTTTTATTTATTGTTATTTAAAAAAAAAAAGATTTTTTTAATATTTTAATATATTTTAAAGATTGGGGAAATGGTGTGGTAGGGGTGTTGTATAGTTTTATAGGAAAAAGATGCTAGATTACTCCATAACCATCAATAACTTGACAGAGGCCTAAGTAATGTATCAAGGAGTGCTTTTAGCTCAGGAATGAAAGCTCAACAATATCATCATAATAGTGGACTAAAAAAATACAATTCAGCATTTCTTCAAAGGGGCCACTCCAAAGAACTACAAGCTGAAGAGAATCATAGAGAGGATCAAAGCAATCGTGTCCTCAATTCAAACATCCTTCTTCCATGTTCCCCGCACAAATGATGAACACATTGACTTAAAGGCTAATCAAGCATTTGGTAAAGCCCTTGGTCATATGTGCATTCAGGGGAGGGTCGTATTCTCAGCCCCTCCCTAATGTCGAAGCCCGCAATCTCCTTAGCTCCACCTGACACCAGACTCCCCACGACTCAACAGATGGAAGGCTCATGCAATAAGCATCTCGTCATAAAAGGGGAGATGAAGTATCTTCGTACCTATTGGCTCATGGGAAATTGTAAGAAGTAATTCAATCTCATTCACATGGAAAAATTTGGCCACTCTGCAATCCTCCTTCATGGGACTTCATCGTATCAGGCCCTCTAGGTCTGCAAAGTATCCAACAACATCAAATCCACCATTACTCCACTTGATACGAGGACAAGTGAAAGGAATTTCAGGATGACCTACAGCAAGGCAAAGAAGGCATTACAAGCCACCTCAAAGCATGAAATGCACTTCATACGTGAGCTCGCTCGAAGCTAGTGGCATTCATGAATCAAGGTTTCTCCCCGCGGGGATAATTTTGAAGGTAAGACTTTGATCCACCACCTCAACCAGTCCCACCAGAATTTGGAAGACTTGAATACATTTAAGAAAGAGGAAGCACAACAAGGCATGTTGGCTAAGAAGACTCCTAAAAGACCAAGCCCCTCAGACTCTAGCAATCGGACCAACATGGGAGGGACCACTCCAAGCCACGTTGAAAGCATCAGTGACAGAGGAAGCATCAAGTGTGATTTGTTTGGAGGTAATCTTCTAGAAATTTTGATTATCAATTTGTTAGAAGGCATGGCTCAGCAACAAGCTCAAAAGAAACTAGAGGAAGAGCTAGTGGACTATAATTTCACCACCACCCAACAATTATCTATCTGTCTCGACTCCCACAACTCCACTCTCTCTTTCACACTTGACACTTTAGCCCAACATTGCACGTTAATAAGTTAATTGCAGGATGAATTCGAATTCCTCCGTCGACAAGGGGAGAACATAGAAACAAATATGGACGCTAGACCACTAAATTCGTCAGCTCAAAGTCAGAATGAGGAAATAGACAGTAGACCATAACCCACGCTTCCAGACCTGAACATGGTGCTAGAACCTCCTCTGGAAGAAGATCAAGTTTAAAGAAGACCAGTAAGAAAGCCCTATGTTTTGTAAAATGGATTCATTATATCTCTCTTAAACAGTTGAAGGACAAAGATGCATCTTCTGTCTACAATAATGTTTGAACTAAAACTAGATTCAATTTTGTAAGTTTTGTGAGAAATCCCGTTGCTAAGCCCCCTCCTCTGTATTATGCCACCTTTATCGTGTCTTTTTATTAATATAAAATTTTTAGTTTCTTAAAATATATATATATTAAAGTTAAATAATATATAAATATTTTAGATAAAGTGATATAATTATCTATATAAAATTTTAAGAGAAAATTTTCTTAATCTTCTATTTTAATAATTTAGTTGATTTTATAGATTCTTAAAAAAATTTCAAAATACTATAAAATAAGTATATTGAATTATTGTTTTATACTCATACCGATACACATAATGCATTTAAAAAATGTCCATGAAAGGATGAGTAAGCAAGCATGGGAGACATGACTTCTACATAAAAACATCATTTTCACATAATGCATTTAAAAAATGTCCATGGAAGGATGAGTAAGCAAGCATGGGAGACCTCACTTCTACATAAAAACATCATTTTCATAAGAATGATGGGATCTTGAAATTTATATGCTATAATACCAAAACCCACATGAAATATGTTTCCAAAGATATCCTAAATTTGTGCAACACCTCACTATATAACTTTTTTTTTTACTTTCTACTTTCTTCATTAATACTAATGAATATTTTGAATGGCAACTTTTACCACTATCCCGATTGAATATATCCCACATCCACTAATTGACCAGCGTTCTAAAATTAATATATCCCCACATCCACTATTTTCAAGATTGATTGGCATTCTAAAGTAATTTTAGAAATATCCATGAAATAATGATGACGGCAAAAGGAACTTTCTCATAATTATTTACAAGCAAGACGTATCATTTTGAAATGACCAATGGCCAAAATAAAGGACAAAGGCCAGCAAAGAAGTAAATCATTCTGAACATACACGTACTGGATAATATCCCCCAATTTCGAGTGAATAATCTTAGGAAATAACGATGACAACACCGAGACGGGAGGCGTTCACATAATTACTTACATTTATGTCAAGCTACATCGTTTTGAAATGACAACTACATCGTTTTGAAACAACCAAATAAAGCATAAAGGTTATCAAAGAAATAAACCTTTTTTTATATCACCATAGTGGGTAACAATGAATTAGAATACATAGTGGTAATAAATTAGAATATCCTTAGAAAATTTAGACAAATATGTTTTTTTTTTTTTTTAATAAAGGAAAAAAAGCTTATATTTAGACAAATATGTTTTTTAATATAATATTTTTGTTCTAATATACATATAAATCTGTTATTTGAGGCAGTTTATCTAGCTGTTACAAATAAACTATTCATTGTTTATCTTACAAAATTTAAAATAACAGCATTATTATATGGTTATTATTCTTCTTTTGGAAATACGTTTACCAGATCAAAACTATGTTCAAAAAAGTAACCAGTTTTCATTACATATTTTATAATAGCTGTCATCCTTCTTTCAGAAATACTTTTACCAGATCAAAACTATGCTGAAAAAAGTAACCAGTTGCCATTACATATTTTCAGATTTCAATATTCTAATTTTTCAAAATTGTTGGTATGTCTATCATGTTCTTCAGCATAAAATATATGTTGTGTCTTTATCTAATCAAATTTCCTACTCAGTGCTTAAATTCTTGTTATTCAAGGTTGAAGAGAGATCACCTGGAGGTTACAATTATTAGTAAATCAGTCTATAATAATCTTTGAGTCTCCAACTAGTTGTATCTTATTTATCTTTTTATAGCATGCAAAATAAAGTATGCACCACAAGGCAAGAATTTCCCATTTTGTTTTTTTACCATTTCAACCGTTCATCTTCAATCAAAATTAGACATCTATGCTTTCATACTTTATTAAAATGATAAGGTAAAATCAAAATTATTATATTTTTCATAGTTTATTAAAATGATAAGGTAAAATTAAAATTATTATATCTTTAATAGTTTATTAAAATGATAAGGTAAAATAAAAATATTATATTATAAAATAGTAAATATAATAAATTATTTTGATTAAATATTGTTTATTTTATAAAGTATTTTTTCTAAATTTCTTATATACACTTATGTTAAATTGCAATTTCAAAATATTTTCCGTAATATTTTATATATCTTAAGATTAGATAAAACAAAAGTAATCTTACTGGAAGTTATCCATCTTCTTAATCATCAATTAGAAGTTTAATATTATTATTAATAATTTAATATAGTTAAAAAAATTGATTATAATAATAATAATTATTATTATTATTATTATTATTATTATTATTATTATTATTATTATCATCATCATCATTATCATTATCATTATCATCATCATATCATTATCATTATCATTATTATTTTAGTTTGTTAAAAATCCTGTATAAGACAAATCAAGAGAAATAGACTAAATATTTTTAAAATGTTATTTATATGTCTAAACATACTTAAAAAAGTCCCAAAATCATTTATATAATCATTTATATGTTTGAACATGGTGAAGAGTGATTGAAAAATAATTAAGATGTGAAATTATGTAAAATTGTGCTTTAGAAAATTAAGGATAGGAAAAGTTAGAAAGAATTCATTTTTCATCTATTATTCAAGTTTATAATATAAAAAAAATTGATTATAAAATCTTACATCTATAAAATCTTTGTACCATTTTAACTCCCTTTTATTAATGATTTAAATGTATCCCAATTTATTTTTTCTAACTTCAAAAAATGTAAGATTCAATGTTATCTATATTAATAATGTTATTTTTTTCTTTATATTTCAATATTTTATCCAAACTTCATAATCTCTATTTCAAACTCTTTTAAKATTTTCCTAGCTACTCTTCATATTAAAAGCAATGTTGGAGAGCATTATCTTTCTTGCATTTTATCCAAACTTCATAATCTCTATTTCAAACTCTTTTAAGATTTTCCTAGCTACTCTTCATATTAAAAGCAATGTTGGAGAGCATTATCTTTCTTGCATTTAGCAATATGTCTTTGTAATTTAAATATCAAATTATGGTTTTTATTGCAAGAAAGTACATTGATATTTATTCAATCAAGCGAATGGGTAAAGAGCATCACATTCGATTTTAAAATTATTATTTGTGAAGAGTTTTTTTTTGTTTATTCAATTATTTTTTAAGTCTTATCAATAATTAAAATCTTGAAATTATTTTATTATTATTTTAAATATTTGTAAAAATGCATTTTTTCAAAAGTGTTATCATTATACAAAATTAAAGGATAAATTGTTTCTGTAAATGTGCTTTGAAAAAGTTAAAATGTTTAATGATATAAAAATGTTTTTATTACTTTTTTCTGAATATCTTATCAAAATTCTTATTAAAAAAAAAAAAAAAAAAAGTTTAGAATATGCTAGGTTAAAGTTTAAGGAGTGTTTTTTCAAAGAAGGAAAGATTTTTAAAAAGTTGATTAATTTAATTGTGGGTATATTTGATGTTATTAAGGAGAATAAATTTAAGTTCGTAGATCTTAATGATGAATATACTTATGTTGAAAGATGTCAAAAAAATTAATATTCAAAGTATTAAAAATATCGAATTTTAAAAAATGATAATAATTAAAATTAATATTAAAATATCTATTAATACAAATTTGTTTATAATAAATTTGATTAGAGAAATAATTATAAATTTATTGTAAATATATTAAAATAAGATATTTTGAAAAAATTCTTAAAGTCACAGCAAAGTCAAACACCAAGTTGATGTATGTGACTCTCTCTCATCAACAAATTTAATTTTCAAAAAAAATATTAAAACAATTTAAAAATATTATAAAATTTGATTTCCAAAAAAATTATTAAATCAATTTAAAAATATTATAAAATGTTACAAATATGAATCAAAATAACTAAGAACAAACGTATGATAAACATAGTGTTTCCTCTTCTCAAATTTAAAACAAAATTTTCAAAACAATAGAAAAAGAGGAAAAATCTCATAATACTTGTTCCTGTTTTAGTTAAATTTCAGTTAAATTTATAATTTCATGATTCATATATGATTTCTCACTCTAACCACAGTGTTACTTAACATCTATACCTATAAACTTGTATTTGTATAATGTTTTCTTTTAAAATAGTATCATTTAATTTAATTTAATTTATAAATATAAATTAAATGAATGATAAATTTTTAAATTAAATTTAGTTTATATTTCAATTTTTCATAATCCTAACATCTCTAAACTTACACTTAAATTATGCTATTTCTCAAAAACTTAACATGTACACTTATAAACTTGTATTTGTATAATGTTTTGTTTCAAAATATTCACATTTAAATTATAAATATAAATTTATAAATTAAATAAATGATAATTTTTTTAATTAAATTTATTTTATACTTCAATTTTTCATAACAGAAAATCTCTAAACTTATACTTAAATTATGCTATTTATAAAAACAAAACAATAATATTTCCTATAGATTCATAAAGAATACAACTTTTTCTTAAACTTTAAACACAATTTACATTAAAAGTGCAATGCATATGGAATAAATACATTTTTTCCAAACTTCAAACACAATTTAAATTAAGAAAAATATGCAATCAATATGGAATGTTAATTAACTTATTCAAGTAATCAATATGGAATATTAATTTCCTTAAATTCACATTAAAAATTCAATCAATATGGAATGGTAATTTTCTTACTCAACAAAATGTTGAGACCTATTTCTTTAGAGTTCATGGTTTGTGATGATGTTAGTAAAGGGATTTGTTGTTCTTGGGATAAGGGTTGTTCCTTTTCTAGGGATAAGAGTTACTTACATAAGTTTGTTAAGAAAGACATGTATGTTGCATGTTCTAGAGGCACAAGTGGTTTTGGTTTTTTGGGTGACGGATTTTTTTTGGATGGACTAAGGAGTGTGATCCTGTGGATGGGAGTGTGAAAATATGAATCTGAATCAGGTTGTTGATGAATCTTTATCTTCATTTATTCCTTCATACAGAGATGTTTTGAAGCATTCTCCTCTTCATGTTTTTTTGGGCGGTGATTTGTCTTATTTTTCTAAAAGGGAGTCCAGTAGTCGGGAAGAAGGACCTAACGATAAGGGAAAGAATAAGGTTTTTTCGAAGAAGAAAGGGGTTGTTTTTGGTGGGTTAGATAAAGAATTTTCTCCATTTAAAATGAGAAGTGCAAGAAAACAAGTGGTGGTGAGAGATAATCGTACTGTTATAACTAAGCATGTTTATGATGGACCAAGGGAACTTAGAGAACATAAATCCCTAGCCCGGGGTAGAAAAAGATTTGTTGTCCCTAAATGTTAGGGGAGATGGGGGTGCTCCAAAATTTTTAACCCTCAAGTGGTTGATTGAGCTAGTGAAACCTGATTTGTTTTTAGTTCAAGAAACTATGGTCTGTAGTTTCAGAGATAGAGAAGTGTTTTCTTAATTATGTATTCAGTGTAAGATGTTTGCAGTGGATTCTAATGGGATTTCTAGTGGATTTCTTTCGGCTTGGAACCCAAATAAATATAACTTTGATTCTTTTTTGACTCCTACGGGAATTTTGTTGGAAGGTTTTGTAAGGGATGTTAATAGAAGTTTGAAGCTGGAAAATTTGTAAGGTCCTTACAATAATAGGCACGGGTTCTGGGATGATTTCAAAAATGATGGTATTCTTAATGAGCATGGTTTGATTTTGGGGGGAGATTTCAATTTTAGTTGGTGTTATTGTCAAATTTGGGGCTCCTCTATCAAGATTGATCCATTGGCATCCTAATTCAATCAAATTTTGCACGATGTTAGTCTTATTGATGTGGATCCGGTTGAATTATTTCCTACTTGGAGAAATGGCATAGTATTTCAGAATAATGTTGTCAAGAGATTGGATTTTTTTTTAATTGATGAAAGGTTTTTGGTTGTTGAGTATAGGTATCGGTCATGGGTGGTGAATGTCAAAATTTCTTATCACATGCCAATGGTATTTCAAATTGATCAAGGGAAGGATAGGATAAAGTACCTATTTAAATTAAATTATATTTGGTTATCTAATCTATATTTTGAGCAGCTTGTTCACTCAAATTAGAATCAGTTTCAGGTGAGGGACTATTCCTCTCCAATGGATTCCTTAGTTCTCAAGTTAAAAAATTTGAAATCTCTGGTAATTGTGTGGAAAAGGAATAAGAAACCTAAACCCAAAAATTTTAACCCTCAAGTGGTTGATTGAGCTAGTAAAACTTGATTTGCTTTTAGTTTAGGAAACTATGGTCTGTAGTTTCAGATATATAGAAGTGTTTTCTAAATTATTTATTCAGTGAAAGATGTTTGCAGTGAATTCTAATGGGATTTTTGGTGGATTTCTTTCAGCTTGGAACCCAAATAAATATAACTTTGATGCTTTTTTGACTCCTACAGGAATTTTGTTGGAAGGTTTTGTAAGGGATGTTAATAGGAGTTTGAAGATGGAAAATTTGTATGGTCCTTACAACAATAGGCACGTGCTCTGGGATGATTTGAAAAATGATGGTATTCTTAATGAGCATGGTTTGATTTTGGGGGGAGATTTCAATTTTAGTTGGTGTTCTCGTCAAATTTGGGGCTCCTCTATCAAGATTGATCCGTTGGCATCCTAATTCAATCAACTTTTGTAGGATGTTAGTCTTATTGATGTGGATCCATTTGAATTATTTCCTACTTGGAGAAATGACATAGTATTTCAGGATAATGTTGTTAAGAGATTGGATTGTTTTTTAATTGATGAAAGGTTTTTGGTTGTTGAGTATAGGTATCGGTCGTGGGTGGTGAATGTCAAAATTTCTTATCACATGCAAATGGTATTTCAAATTGATCAAGGGAAGGATAGGATAAAGTACCTATTTAAATTAAATTATATTTGGTTATCTAATCTAGATTTTGAGTAGCTTGTTCACTCAAATTGGAATCAGTTTCAGGTGAGGGACTATTCCTCTCCAATGGATTACATGGTTCTCAAGTTAAAAAAATTGAAATCTCTGGTAATTGTGTGGGAAAGGAATAAGAAACCTAAATCTAAAGAGGAATTAGTTCAATTGGAATTGGATTTGGAGGGTCTTTACTCTTTACATCATCGAGGTTTTGAGAGGGATGATGATGGGGTATTGGTTATGGAGAAAGAAGAAAGAAAATGATCTAGATTTAGGAGTGGTGTAATGGCTCTAAATTAATTTAAACAACCATTGAATTACAACACTACAGTGAAATTTAAAAATTACTTAATCTAACACATTCGCAATCTATTTTTTCATAGTAATAAAATTTAATAACAATTTAATTCAAAACAATTCATAATTCTAACCTGAACCTGATGTTGTCGCTTCCTTCCTTCCCGCTCCTTTAGAACACAACCCAAAACCGACCTCCCTGCCGACTAGTTAGCTTCTAGCCCTAGGATATCAATGGATATCCTAGCCCTCCGAGCCCAAAACCCCCCAGCAACCCCGGTCCACTGCTATAATCCAAACTCTCAAAGTCTCCTCTCCCTGCAATACTCAGATCTCCCCAAAATCCTTCTCCACTTCCCGTAGAATGAATCCCCCTCTAAACTCCTCCCCCCC
>ML778712.1:547698-562510 GCA_009831015.1 Picea engelmannii
TTTGTCCATTCATACCTGACCCCCTTGCATTGCAAAGTGGTGATGGGTTTCGCTATTTTTGAGAATCCTTCTACAAATCTCCGGTAATAACCTGCTAGCCCCATGAAGCTCCTCACCTCATGGGCATTTTTCGGCACTGGCCACTCCATAATGGACTTTACCTTTTCTGGGTCCACAGAGATTCCTTCGCCGGAAATGATATGACCTAAGTAGTGGATCTCTTTCTGGAAGAAGGAACACTTCGACAGCTTCCCATACAATTTGTTCTCTCTTAAGCAGGACAACACTATTCGCAAGTGTTCCTCGTGTTCTATTTCATTCTTGGAATAGATGAGGATGTCATCTAAAAATACTTGTACAAAATGGTCTAAGTACTTCCGGAATACGCTGTTCATGAGGCTCATGAATACTGCTGGCGCATTGGTCAATCCGAAAGGTACTACAACAAAATCGTAATTTCCAAACCGAGTTCGGAAGGCCGTTTTTGGGATATCACCTTCCTTAATCCTTAACTGATGATACCCTGATCGCAAATCGATCTTTGAGAACACCGCTGCTCCTTTCATTTGATCGAAGAGGTCATCTATTCACGGCATCAGGTACCTATTTTTCACTGTAGCACGGTTCAAGTCCCTGTATTTTATACACAGTCGTAAGGATCCATCCTTCTTCTTTACAAAAAATATCGGTGCACCCCACGGCGAGACACTAGGCCTTATTAGCCCTAAGTCCAGTAACTCTTTCAACTGCATTTGCAATTCACAAAGTTTCGGCGCTGTCATCCGATACGGAGTTTTGGAAATTGGTTCTGCACCCGGTTTTAGATCAATAGTAAAATCAAGCTCCCTTTCCGGAGGTAACCCTGGTAACTCATTCGGGAAAACATCTTGAAATTCTGACAAGACCGGATACTGATCTAATGAGGGTCCCTTCCTGTCTTTCACTGCCTCTACTACATAAAGTCGACACCCTTGTCTCAAGCATCGCTTGACCTTCATAGTGGATATAAAGCGTAGCGACACTCTTCTTTGTACACCCTGGATCTTTATTGGTCTTCCTTCATCATCGACACAAAACACCCTCTTTGCGAAACAATCTACCAAAGCTCGATGAGCTGCTAACCAATCCATTCAAATGATTAGGTCATATGCCCCAAGAGCAGTGACGTATACTTTCAACCTGGTAGTACACATTCCCAGGTCTACTATACAATTAACGACACTAGGTCCTACTGCTTGTTTTTCCCCCGAAGCCATCTCGACTTGTTTAAAGTCATCGTGCTCGTAGGCTGCTAACCCACTCTTTTCTAATGCAGATGGTGAAATGAAACTATCTGTCGCACCAGAATCAAACAAAATCTTAACATTGATATGATTTAGAGTACCTGACAACTCCACCACCGTGGATTGATGTTCGGCCTGGCGGTTATTAACTGCTGCGTGAATATGGTGGCTGCTACTTTCTCTCCCCATCGACGCCTTTCCTTCTCTGTGCACGAACCCTGATTGTAACTACGGGCAGTCACGCTGGTAACGGGGTCCCCCGCACCCCCAACAGGTAACACCCGATTGAACCTATGCACTATTATGTGTCTGTTTTTGAAATGAGTTCCTTCCCCTGGAACCCCTGCCCCTGCTCATTGTTCCCTGAGAGAGTCATGGTCCTGTCTGCACCATTGGCGATGAACGAGATGCTGCACTCACTTCCATTGAAATCCCTGTAGCTACTATTCTTGGCGTGAATATGTTACCATATGGCAGTGGCCTTGAGCCCCCTCCCCTAGGAAATGTCCTCGGGGCCTTTCCTACGAATCCCGGGCGATGTGGAAATGTTGGTCTTGTACCCCCAGTCAAGTTCATATGTTCTTCCACGTAACGCGCACTTTCCACCACCTCCGCTACTAAAGACGGCTTCCACATCCTCAGCATAGATCTTATCCTGGGGTTCAATCCATAGATGAAGTGCTCTTCCTGTCGTTGGTCACTATCCAAATACGACACATATTTGACCAGTTCCATAAACCTGATCTCATATTCTTCTACCGTTTTGTTTCCCTGTACTAAGACATGAAATTCCCCAACCTGTTGTTCCTCGTAGTATGCCGGCAGATATTTCCTCCTGAACCTTTCCTCGAAAAGTTCCCAAGATACTGTGTCTGGGGTAAGGTGCAATTGTCTTTCCAAGTTACCCCACCAGTTCAGGGTGTTGTCTCTTAACTGAAAAATGGAAATCTTCGCCTTTGAATTGGACACATAGTCCCTTAAGGCAAAACACCTGGTCATGCCTTCCAACCATTCTTCCGCCCGTTCACTGGCGCGACCTCCGACAAACTTCAGAAGTTTGATCTTTTGCAACTCTCGCGTGATGTATTTAGGTGGAGGTCCTCCCCCTGAATCCCTTGACGCTTCTGGATTACCCATTCCAGATGGTGGGGGTTCCACTTCAGTCCCTGCCGGTTGTCGCCCCTTTAAAGTCTCGTTGATGGCTTCCAACGAGCGCAGTATGAGGGCTAGTTCGGGCGATGGTGGTGGTGGCGCTGGCGGTGCTTGCGACGACGCTCCCCTGCCTCGACTCCCTCGAGTCCTGACCATCCTGTATGCTTTGACCTGCATCAACCAAAGTTGTCAGGGTGAGTTCTAGGATGTTTTAAATTGCTGCTACTAAACTTTAGAAATGGGGTTAGGCGTAAGTTTTCTTTACTTGTCTGTAAACAAACATTACTCCATTAGGGGATTGGCTAGGTTAGGGTTAAGTTTAAGCATCTAAGCTTCGTTTCTTCGCCCCTACGAAAATAACTATTGGTTCCTTTTCCCTGTGGCTACGCTAGCTTTGCGCCTTACTCGCCACTTCCTAGGCTTACGCTCCTAATGAATATGCCGCCTCCTTCCCGCTTGTCCTAGTCTGAGCCTTTTTAATTTACGCTTACAACTTGATTAAAAATGACCCCCGTCCTTATGTTTATTAATTTATGCTGACATGCATACACCCACGCTATGTACCTTTCGGCGTTATTTTTCTTCTCAAGACGTCGCATTGAGCACATACGTCCCTTTGTGGGCTCCTCCATTTACGTCTTTGGCGCTTGATAGCTTGGCATGTGGTCTTGGGTATGACAGTTAAAGTATTCAAATGTTAAATTAATTGTAAAAGAAACAACGCATGGCGCGTTGGTAGGGCGGCCATTGTCAAAGCTTTGTACGGTGGGGAGGTTCGGGGTTCGATCCTCACGGACTCCATAAAAATTTTCTTAGCTTTATATTACTCAAACTTAACTAATATTTTATTAAACTAATTAACTCTTATTAACTTAACTAATGTTTTAATTAACTCTCAATAAAATTAATAAAGTTAATTAGTTTAATAGTTTAATTATTTTTACTTAATTTATTAATTAAACTTTATTAATTTCCTAAATTTATAATTTATTAGTTTATTAATATTAATTTCTATATATTATTTATTTATTATATATATTTTTTTGAAATTTATATTGTAAAGAAAAGAGTGATAAATAAAATTATTTGTTAAATAATTAAATTAAAAGGGACTTACCCAGCTACATGCAATTTTCATGCTCTCCACGTGTTAGTCCGCCTCCTCGGCAGGCTCGCTACTAGGCTCCTTCGTAAATGCTCGGCTCCCTCGCAATGCTTTTGCATTCTGTAACATGGGCGTTTCTCCCATTCATTATGTTCACTTCCGTTGGCATCCATTTTCTCCGAGCTTTGGTTGGTCATGGCGTTCCATGAAGAATTGCATCCAGACGTGGAGCTTCTTCCCAAAATCAGCCTCCATTTTTCGTTTGGGTCATTGGTTATTGCAGATTTCCTCACCTGGGTCCTAGAGTTGAGGCCTATTCGTAGAGATTTTATTGTACTAATTGTCTATTGTTTGATCTGTAATGGCTTGTGCGCTAAGAGACTAACGATATGGACCTTAGTGCATACATGGTAACCCTTTTGGAGGGTAATTTGCTGGAGGACGTGAGTCAACCGACAAATTCGTTCTTCTGGCCTGCTCAGCCCGTCAATGCTCAACTAGATTGCAGGTACTTCAACAATCCTCATATCCTGTATCCAGATTTTTGAAGATAAACGGTGTCATACTTCAATTGTATAGTGCGTTTTTCATCTTGGGTACTGTTCTCTCTCGAATTTTTGTTGTAACAGGGATTCTTGTTTCAATTTTTGGATTTCTTCTTTAATATTTTTTTTTGACTAAAGTCTTCTGTAGGCCTGAACAAAATCGACCGGTCCTAGCCGAGTGCTCTATGTTTTCATGAAACATGTATTACAAGCCTAAAATCTTAGATTCTCTAACGCTGAATGGATAACTGAAATACTTTATTGTATTACAATTTTTTTTTTTGAATTGCCATATAAATGGTCGAAAGATTCCTGGAATATCTATCTTCTTTACTACAATTCATTGGATTCCTGTAATAGAAATCTTCTTCACAGCAATACGTTACTGTATTTTCTAGTTCCAATATAACGCATTCTATGTTCTGAGGTACCAAATGGCTGGCGACAGATAATCCGTAGCCATTTCCACCTCTTCTGTGCAGACACGGGAGAAAGTTTTTGGGGTATCGTGTAGGTGAAACTCCTGTTGCGGTTGCTCTTATTGGTGAGGTCTTTCAATGTCATCACCTGCTACGTAGACAACAACAATTCATAGTTTTCAAGCGTGTTGTCATCTCCCTCTGGGGCATCTTTAGGCAATCCATAGAGCACTAGAAGAGAGGTCCCTGCATTCACTATTTCCAACCTCTCAATGGCCTTTGGGGGCTCTGTGTGTAGAATCAGCCATGCCTCTTCTGAGGGCTCATTGGTTTGCCAAATCCTGTACAGTTCTTCCACCACCACATTCTCTGCCTTGTGCATGGGGGACTCCGATGAACACGACTGTATAGTCCACTCTTCGCCCATTGCAATTCTCTCCAAATAAACAGACCATCACCACCTCTCTCTCTATCTCGGTTTTGATTGATAGCTAGATATTCATGTCTCGCATGTTCCAAATGTCTTCAAAGGCACCACCTCCTCATTCTGTCATTGTAAAAACACATATAATGGGCACGCACTGATATGGACAGTGAATTTATGTTTTGAGCTATAGCATTAGAGTCTATTGTTTTCCAGATTTAATAAAATAGTGATGCAGCTTTGAAAACTTTGCTTTCTGTTATATTTTCTTTCACTGTTTCCAGCAGCATGTATCTACTATTGTATCTTTTAATTTAACTTTGCTTTGTAGATTAGATGTTTTAATTTAACATCTAGGGTTTCATTATTATTTGAGTGCAGAGTCGGCTTATTATGGCTTGAGAAATTTCAACAGAAGACTATATCATTTGTGATATATCTTTTTGGCAATGGTTGAAATCATTGGTTTTGATGGCTATTAAATTTCTCTTTAATAGTAGTTATTCTGCAAACGTTGGGAGTTTTAACATCGATTTTATATGTTTTTATTGGCATTTTTTTTTTCCTTGAATTTATGGTGTATTTTTTTTTAACGTAATTCCTTTAGCTAAAATATTATTATTACGATATCAATAACTTGTTCTTGTAGGCGTTGTGGTATGGTTGGGTTCTCTGTGTGGAAACACCTATCTTGCATAACAAATCACAAATCAACCATTTCATTTCAGCTAAAGATGTTGACCATCAATATACCAGCAAGGAGGAGTGGAGTTCAAGTAGATTTGGTAAAAGTTAGATAGTAATTTCACTATTTACTACACTATTTAAATCCAGTCTTTATTATGAAGGTTTTCCTTTCAATTTAAGCAAATTTGGTAAGATATCTCAAGAATTTTGCCATTTACAGAGGACAACACTGAAAATATGGATGAACAAATGGCCTTCTTGTGAAATTGACGCATAAGCTCTTACCTTGTAATGTATTCCCAATAAAGTGTATATGTTTTCACCAATTATTTTTACTTCCATGTCTAACTGAAAGCTTTTTCACTGTTTGTTCTACAAGAAAACATTTACGAGTAAAAGATGGCTTACGTTCCGCATTTGTAACAACCCTAGTAGTTAAAATTCTTATTGCATTTATTTATTTTATTTTTATTTTTATTAATGTTCTATGTTTTATGTGCAGGTTAAGCGTGGCTGGAGTTTTTCTCAAAAGAATGTTCAAATAAAAACTACCCCTTATTTAGGCCCTCGGTTCCAGATTTGAACCAGGGCTATGATACCAAATGTAATGGCTCTAAATTAATTTAAACAACCATTGAATTACAACACTACAGTAAAATTTAAAAAATACTTAATCTAGAACATTCACAATCTAATTTTTCATAGTAATAAAATTTAATAACAGTTTAATTCAAAACAATTCATAATTCTAACCTGAACCTGATGTTGCCGCTTGATTCCTTCCTGCTCCTTTAGAACACAACCCAAAACCGACCTCCCTGTCGACTAGTTAGCTTCTAGCCCTAGGATATCAACGAATATCCTAGCCCTCCAAGCCCAAAACCCCCCAGCAACCCCGGTCCACTGCTATAATCCAAACTCTCAAAGTCTCCTCTCCCTGCAATACTCAGATCTCCCCAAAATCCTTCTCCACTTCCTGTAGAATGAATCCCCCTCTAAACTCCTTCCCCCCCCCTTATTCCTCCTTCACTGCCTTCCCCTCATTAACTCCCTACGTAACTGCTTTATTACACCTTATCCCCCCGCCATTAATACCCTTATCCCTCCTTTATTACTTATCCTAATGTATTGACTGCGTTATCCCTTGTGGGTACGTAACTCAATTTAACATTATATTTTATTATCCACCTCTTATTTAATACTTTATTAATTAATGAATTAATTAATAATCAAATTAATCATTAACCATCATGAACAACTATTTTAATAATAATCAATTAGAAATGTTATTTTAAGACATAAATATAGTTTAGCTAATCTTTTTAGGATTATATTTTTAAATTAATCATCTTAATAATTAAGGTTCGTTACAAGTGGAACAATCTAATTAAAAGATTGAATACAATAAACACAAATATATGAATAACAACACATATATCTTTAAAACTGTAGAACTGAAACACTTGATCGAATTGTGGCAACTATCTTTGAGAAGAGATGTGGCTGCTATGCACATCGGTCTAAGAAGAATGATTACAATGAGGCTCCAGAGACATTTTTTATATTACTCGTAAATTCCAAAACCCTAGACATCCAAAAACCTAACCCTAGGAGGTGAAACAACAAAAGTTATGTGGGCCCCTATGACTAATTTGGTACCTCAACTTCCCAGGGTCATAACTTTTGCATAAGACCTTCGTTTTAGGCGCGTGATAGCCCGTTGGAAAGGTCTTTTAGAGAGATACACATTACGCCATCATACTCTGACTTTGACTATAGTTTGACTATGGTGAGCCAAAAAAACAATGTTAAGGGCCCCAAAACGACCCTGGAAGTACAACAAGATGTGATGACATGAAAACATACATAATAAGTCAGTTGGATTAGGTAGGAGTCCACCAGTATCCACCTAGAAGATGTGTAGGTCTTAAGACAACCCCATAAATGTAGAAACCATCATTACAAAGAAGTACAGAATAATGTGTTGAACTAAAACTATCAAGAGGAGCCAATTGGAATAGATGGGTGGCCACCAATATCCACCTGGATCAGAAAAATGAAGATGTTAAAGTAGGAGAAAGATACTTGGAGGAAGAAAAGAAGAGCTACCTCGCTTGCTTTTGGAGATCAGAACACTAAGTTTTTTCACTCATATGCAAATTACATAAGATAGATTAATTATGTTTGGGAGATTAGGAAGGAGGATGGATTTTAGTCTCTAGTTAGAAATATTTGGAATAATAAGCTTAATTGTATTTTCAAGGAATTTTTAAGGCTCGGAAAAATCTTTTTATTGTGCATCAGTTGGAGGTAATTCAAGCTTATCCTAGGTTTTTTTCTATGGAAGAAGGGAAGAAGGTTGTTGATCATGTTTTATTGTCTGACGTGTTGGCCACTTTGAAAGGTTTTGTTGTTTCTAAGAGTCCTGGACCAGATGGTTGGACTCTTGAAATTTTATTGACCTTTTTCTACCTCTTGGGCCCTAAATTATTGGCAGTGGTGGAGGAGTCCAGGTTGAAGGGTAAAGTTAGTGGGGCTCTAAATTCTACTTTTATAGCCCTATCCCGAAAAGTGATAAAACTGAATATTTTGCAGGATTCATACCTATTTCTTTGTGTAAATTGGTGTGCAAGTTAATTACAAAGATTATTCCATACATAATTGAATTTTTTCTTTCTAAAGGCATGTCCAAGGATCATTTTGGTTTTTTAGATGATAGAAAAATTATTGATGCCATTGGAGTGGCTCAGGAGGCTTTGCACAGTATCAAGAAAAAGATGTCCAAATATTTTGTTTTGAAATTGGATATGATGAAAGCTTATAATAGAGTTGATTGGAGTTTTCTCAAGATGGTGTTACTCCAGGATGGGCTTGGTGTGGAGGGTACAAATGCAATCATGGGATGTGTCAAGTCAATAAATTTCTCTATTTTGGTTAATGGAAGTCCTTTTGGTTTTTTCAAGGGTTCAAGAGGACCGAGGCAAGGTTGTTGCATGTCTCCTTTGTTGTTCTTTTTCATTGTAGAAGGTATGAGTAGACTCCTTAAGAGATTGGTTGTTGATGGTAGGCTCGAAGGTGTTTTGGTATTAAATGGTTTTAGAATTACTCATTCTCTTTTTATAGATGATGTCATATTATTTGAGAAAGGATATTTACATGAATAAAAAGTGTTTAAAGATGCTCTTGACTTGTTTTGCAATGCCTCTAGTATGGTTTTTAGTAATCAAAATTATCAATTTTTGGAAGTTGATTGGGATGCTCAGGGGATTGCTCAGTTAAAACATATTTTTCCTTATGATTTCAAATCTATAGAAGAAGGTTTTAAGTATTTGGGATTTTTTCTTAAGACAAATTGTTATTCGTTCAATGATTGGATTCGGATGCTTCAAAAGCTGGAAAAAATAATTTCAAATTGGTGCCATAGATGGTTAACATTTGGGGGGTCGTTTTATCCTAGTTAAATAAGTTTTGGAAAACATTCTTGTTTTCCTGTTATCTTTGGCAAAGATTACTAAAGCCATTTTGGAGAATATTCATAGGAGGATGTTCAATTTTTTATGTAGTAGTAATAAGGATAAAGAAGGTATTCATCTGATTAAATGGAATAGGATTGCTAATCCTAAAAAGAAAGGAGGCTGGGGATTTTAATTTTTTATTTTTTCTAAGGTAGAGATTTCTCAGCTAAGAGTTTATGGAGGAGATTGATAATCCCTGGTCTTTGGCATGACGTGATTCCTAGAAAATATTTAAAGCAGAAATCTGTGGTTGAGTGGATTAGAGATGGGAGAAAAAACTTCAAAGGAACTTCTAACTGTTGGAAGGCCCTTACTTCTTCTTTTCATATTATTATAGACTAGATTGCTTGGAAACCTAGAAATGGATTGGATATTTGTATTGGATTTTATCCTTTAGTGGGGTCTCAATCATATTTTAAATTGTCTATGAATCTTCTCTTAGTGATTCATTCAAAAAGGTTTAATTTTTCTAGCTCAGGCCGCCTCAAATACTTTAGGTAGGATGAATGATTTCAATTGGAATCTTGCATAGGATCTTGACCTCTCAAGTGAGTTAAGGGAAGAGTGGGATGATTATGTGTTGGGTCTTAAGAATTCTGGTTTCTTGTTGTTAGATTCTGATGATTCAATTGTTTGGTCTTGGGATGTTAAAGGAGGGAAGGTATATACTAAACAAGTTTATGAGGTGCATTTCATTGATGATTCTAATGATGGTTGTGAGGGATGGCTTGTTGGCTTATGGAAATGGCAGGTTCCTTTGGGGATAAAATTGTTTTGTTGGATTTTGGTCGAAAATAGAGTTCTAACCCGGTACAATTTGATAAACATATGTTTTTTTTTACCTAGTAGATGTGTCTTTTTTGGTGATGATGAAGAACCAATTAATCACTTGATGGTTAATTGTACTTTTACCAAAAAAGTTTGGAGGGGTGACTTAAATTTTTTTCAGTTAAGAAAGGACTCGGGTAATGGTCAACTTTATGTTTGTTTTCACGATTGGAGTAAGGAGATGGGGGATTGGAAGGAAATTCCTCGTCTTATTAGCTGGGAAGTTTGGAGGCATGAACTTTGTTATTTTTGAAGGTCGACAATTGTCTCTTTCTAAGGTTTGTAATCGGGTTTTGCAAGATATGAGTGACATTGATAAAGATATTGTTGTTCTGATTCCAAGACTAGTTCGTCCTCCTTTATTGGAGAGTCATATGGATGTTGGTTTTTTTTATGGTCCTTCTCAGGATGGGGGATCTATATCTAGTGTTGGTGTTGTTCTCAAATGTCCAATTTTGAGAGTTTATAACATTAAAATGAACTATGATCGGGGAACCAATTCTCAGGGAGAGATTTTGGCTTTATGGTGTATTTTTTTTTTTTGCTCTTCTCAATAAGATTACCTATTTACAGTTAGTGGGAGATTTGAAAGTTATAGTGGAAGAAAAATTATTTTTTTGCAAAAAGGGGAAAGTGTTCATGGCATTTTCACTATGTGTCTATTTTTTAAGACTATTTTTATTTTTTATTTTTTTTGTGATACTCCCTTTTCTTGTTTTCTTGTAAGGGACACTACAAAGGAGTGTATATTTTTGCTTGGTTTACTAAGTTTTTGGAATTTTTTTAGGTGGATAAGATCACTTGATGATTAGTTGTTTTGGGATTTGGGCTATATGTATTTGTAAGTTCATAAAAAAGGTGGTTTTTTTCTATAAATGCCAAAATAACTCGAATAAAAAAATAGAATGACGATGGAAAATTACTAAATTCAATTAAATTTGTCTTCCTCTTTAACTAGTGGTTTTTCTATAAATGCCAAAATAACTCGAATATAAAAATAGAATGACGATGGAAAATTACTAAATTCAATTAATTTTTTCTTCCTCTTTAACTAGTGAATAGTAGGTATAAATGTATATTTTTATTTTATTAAATTATTTATGACAAATCATTTATTTACGACATTGTAATGCACAAAACTTATCTCTTCGCCAATCCCACATGCAAATTATGGTGTTTATAACAGTTGATGCGTGTAGGATTATTATTAGTTTAATTTCGAAGATTCTCTAGTGGAGAAAGCAATTGCGATAACAATCCATCCTTTGAATGACCACCCTTCATTTCGATAATAATAATGATAATAATAATAGCAAGAATAATAGTTGGCTCTTTCATTCTTTCGATTTTACCGCAAACGTACTGATCTATATTTAATAGCAAGAAGGTTTCCCTGATAAAACAGATGCAAATGTACATTGGATGATGTATTGATAGATATGAACTTTCCGATCCTTTGCAGTGGTGGGCTTTAACAGAAGTCTTTCCGACATTATTGTAACCTTTGATTTGCCAATTCATTGATAGAAACATACAATTTTATGACACAGAAAAGGCTCTGGAATTGGAAAATATTCTCTGCCCTGGGGCTAGAATGGCGTTGGGGTCATATGTATTCTTTCTTTCAACAAACTTATCCCACTTGTCTCCGAAATGCATTTTCCAATCCTCCTCAGTCGTGTAATGTGGAAGATATTGTTTGGCACCTATACCTGCTCGTTTACAGAAGCTCAAGATTCGTTCGTTTTGATCTATCAAATACTCAAAGCTGTTAGAAGACGCTGGTATGGCAGAGAGCAGGAAAGCTACTAGATAGAATATATCTTCATTAGGGGTCACCGCTGACATTCTGCTATCCCACCTGAAAAACGTTAAATTATTGAGAAATATAAATGGAATGAATTACTACTCTGAAACGAGTCAGGAGAACGGAAAGGAGCTAAGACTGCTTACTTATTACGGTTCATAGGGTAGATAAGAATCGGGCCATCTCGAGTGTTTCCAAGTATATCTTTGAAAACTGCTCTGTCGAACTCGACAATTTTGCTTTTTGGAATTAATACATTGAGCCATGGATGGGGCACCTCCCATAGGCCCTGAGAGCGAAGTTTTAGCTCCTGTGTGTGAACTCGATCTAGGAAGTCCACATAAGGAATATCCATTGTCAACTCTGAATAAGGAATGAAGTTGAGAATGTCCAGAAGCGAATTTGTATCCTGCAACAATCAAATGCCTTTAAAAGTCCTCTTAAAGAGGAAGTCATCATCAATACTCTTAATGCATTTGAAGTCTTTGGTACAGTTTTTAACTATCGATGAATTTACCTACCTGCTCAACGTTAACCCTTCCATTCTCGTTGTAATTCTTCGTCAGCTCCAAGCAGTAGAGCACTCGACCCTCTCTGTTGAATGTACCTATACTCACAAGATTCTGTGGTGAGAACACGGAAGACCTTCCGCTGTTGAGCAGGGCCTCATTATTTAAGATTACAAATCCTTCAATGTAGTCAAAAGTTTGGCCGCTATCAGACTTTGAGATGAGATATTCTTGATCTCTGGTGAATACTTTAAAATCCGAGTAAAAAAGTCGAATCCATTTTACCTGAAAAGCCATAAGGTAAGAAATAAGCAACCAAACACTCATGAGCTAAGCTTAAGATGTTTTCTATATTGGATGTTACAGGTAATACTTAACATATGCTTACCATCTGCGGTGCCTCTTCCAGAGCAATTTTGGCTGAGGTGATGATACCAAACTGACCTAATCCACCCAACGCTCCATAAAATAGGTCAGAATTATGATCTCTTGAACAATTTAGTATTTCTCGTTTCCCTGACCAATCGAACACCTAACAGTTTTAGTACGTGATAAACAAAATTGTAGGTATTCAATAATAACTATCATGGATTCATACCTATCCATCTTGGCCTCGGAATTCTGAAGCATCGAGAGGGATATTAAAAAACTAACAGCAAACCTATAGCCCACTTAGATTAAGATGAATTTGAGTTTATACTAGTTTAACAAGCTTAAGATGGATTCATATAACTTTGAAATTATACTAGTTTAGTAAGCACGGAAGTTGTGAAGATCTCAACCCAACTAGGCTATAGAGCATCTCTTGTCTGGATGCAATAGAATATAACCAACCTGTGACTATTTGAAGGTGGTATACGTTGCTAATCTGGGGTCCATGCCGGAAGGCTTGTCCGCCAATTCCAGCATTAGAAAGAGTTCCGCCTACGCTGAGATACAAATAATCAGTCCATGATCTTGGCGAGAGTCCATCCTTGAGAGTTGCTCGCAAGACGTCTATCCACAGCTCTCCTGCATTGGCTTCGACGTATGGATTCTCCGATTCTCTGTGGACTTGGATGCCTTTCAAAGACCCCATTTCTATTACTATCCCATCGGGAGCCTGTGCTTGACCCTGCACTGAGTGAGCGTGGCCCTTGGCAGAAACGGTTAGCTTGGAGCAGGAGTCTGACATCTGAACATATTTAACTACGCTCGTAATATCTCTTATAGATGCTGGATATACAACGGCGGCTGGAAGATAGCGGTAACGGTTGCCAAAATCTTTAGCAGCATTGTGGTTGTTTTGGAAAGAAATGCGACCATCCAAATCCAATTCCAGCCTTTTGAGAGACGGCCACTGGGGACAGGACACGAAACTCGGCCAGAATTTGAGGTCGTGATTGAAATGAACTGCTGAAATCAACCTCGCAAGTCCAAAAATCAGAAGGGTCGCTAATATTCTGTTTTCCACCACCCAATTTGCTACCTTCTTCATTTTTTCCCTTCTACAATCTTCAAAGAGAGCAATTCTCTGAAAAATTTTCTCAGAGATGTAGTGTAATATAAAGAGCTGGTTATAAAAAGGGATGATCGAGTAGCTAGAAAAAGACGCTTGTGTTGAATGACTCAGACGCCATATAGAAAAAGGGAGTGGAAATAGAAATTGGTTAATGCTCTGAGCACATGTCGAAGAGTCGTAAAAATGCAACAGGATATCTTGACATAAGTTGTGCATATGTCTGTTTAGTGTGTAGGATGATGGCTATAACGGTTAAAAAATGGGGAAAAAACACTAAGATGGAGTAGGTCACGTACCTTTTTGTGTCGAGAAAATTAATGCTTTATTTATGCAGGTAAATTAATGTTAAATTTAATCATGTACTTCAGTTAGTTTCAGTTTTGATTTCAATAATTAGTTTCAGTTTGTATCTCAATAATTAGTTAATGTTTATCGGTTTGGATTTCAATAATTAGTTAATCTTTTTGCTTTTTGTGCTTGAGTTAGTTTCAGTTTTGATTTCAATAATTAGTTCCAGTTTGTATCTCAATAATTAGTTAATCTTTGTGAGTTTGGGTTTCAATAATTAGTTAATCTGTTTATTTTTTGAAAAAGAAACTACTTACTGTTTTGATAACACTCGAGTACATTTTAACTTTACCAATAGTTAATCAATAATTGTGTTCATTAGTTTTTTATTCAATAATTGTGTTCATTAGTTTTTTATTGATTTTTTTTTTGTGTGTTGTGGATTATTTTTTACCCTTAAGTATAGTTTTGAGTTGTAGCAATTTTGTAGTGTTTTTAATTTTTAAATGATATCGAAGTTTAGTTGGAAGATTTAAAAGTTGGTTATTAATTATAGGTTTTCAGTTTTTAAAAGAGTAAGAGAAGAATTAAAGGCCGCAGAGATTACATCATTATCAGTGATTTCATTAAACAAAGAAAAATTATAGTTCTTCCATTTAACAGAGCATTATAAATATTACATAATGAAAATGTAGACCGATGTCTGGCAAAGAAGTCAAGGAAGGTATGATGAGCCTCTTGAATGCCTT
>ML778712.1:624374-635986 GCA_009831015.1 Picea engelmannii
CCATTGCAAATAAATTATAAGAAATTCATACCACCATTAAGAATTAGATAAGATAGTTTATATGTTATCTTGTAGATCCGTATATAAGGATAATTAAAGAAGATCCAATTTTATTTAACAATAAACTAAATAACTTAAGATGATTTGTAAATCCATTTTAAAGGAACTAAAGGAAGACCACTTCCTATTCAACCATAAATAAGAATGCAATTTCTATCTCAAAATTCATTAAAGAAGTTAAGAGAAGGCTTGTCTTATGTTTAACAATTAATATATAATTAGATTCCAAATTACACCTCCGAGTAAAGAAACAAAAGAAGGAGTTCCATAATTTATTCCAACCCATGAACCAATGTGCATAAGAATTTGACATTCAATCCAGACCTTAATCTGGCCCTCAATCCAAACCTTAATCCTTCCCTCAATCCAACACTAAATTCTAATAACTTAAATTAAACTCCATAGGAAGCGAGTAAAGGATTTAAAAGTGGAAGGATTTGCAAGTTGATAAGACAGAGGTTCAAGGAACAACAGGAGATTGTTCAAGATGCCCAAGGATAAAAACAAGAAGCTAGGAAAAGAAAATTTAGGATTGAAACAACGGATCTAACCAAGACAATCTGATATTAGTAAGAATGGTTTAGATATAGATAAAGATGTGAGTTCAAGCTTGCACTATGAATTGATTACACTTAATAAAATCAACACAAAAATATTCCTACGAGTAGAACAAAATAACGGTTTAGAGTTGTCAAATTAAAATGAGCAGTGAATCTAGATTTCTTTTTTAATCAGAAATTATATTCATAATCGTACACAACATTGCAAATAGAAATATAATTCTGAAAATTATAACGCAAATAAGGGTTTGTAAGTGTCAAGAAATTCAATAGAGTTTTCCCACCCCAACTCAAACACAAGGCACTAAGGAAAAGAGTCACAGAACAAAGTTGTATGCCTCAATCTAGTCATTGAATTGGTGCATAGTATAATATGGCACTCAACTCAATCCTAGATCCAACACCTAATCTGGCCATTGTTCTGGCCCTTGTTCCGACCCTCAATACAGAACTAATTTTCTGAAAAATTCTGAATTAAAAACTACATGAAGAAAAAATGAAATCCTTGACGGATGGACATCAATTAAATATCGAGTTTCTCATTTCATGTAGAAAGGTGCAGGTAGGTTCAACTCTCAATAAGATTTAAGGGAGTAATCAACTTATGATGTAGAGAAAATAAAATAAATAAACAGTAAACAGATTTTTGGGTTGTTCATTAGCTGGGCAGCACCCAAATCAACATACCAATCATAAAAAATTATCAAACACAAGCTGTTAATGAAAGAGCCATGCTCCCAATGCCAGGTCCACAAGCCAAGAAGAGGAGAGTGCACACAAAAATGAAGTGCACCAACAAAACGAGAATCTGGGCTTTAAAAACAAAAATGGTCATCTTGAAGAAGTAAGATGGGCGTCATACTCCATCACTGGTCATTGTATAACAGAGAGAGATTATACCAATATCATGAAGCGACAACGAAAATTCAAGGACAAGAAAGAGTTAATAATCAAATCAAGTTGATTAATCGAAGGGCAACATACAAGAACACTCGTTGAGTCAATTGATTGTTTAGATAATGATTTTTTTAAATTTTTGATATGCGAATTCCAGGCAACGATCATGATGACATTTACTTTTCTTATCCTATCTAAAAACAACTCATTTGTTCATATTAACTCAACACACAAAGAATTCACATCATGAACACCATCATTGTTAAACTCATACACGTTGTAATGTATTCACAACTATCAAGGCTGTGATTTTAATTCCTATTTCGTAAAACAATCTGATGGGAATATCACAGCGAACTTCGTTCACTAGCGAAGTAGATAAAGGAAGAATTAAAAACTTTAGAGCATTCATATGAAGGGAGAAATAACACAACAAATCTCACATATAAGTAGAAAGTTCCAACAGGATTTCAATATATAATGTAATTCGCCTTAAACAATATTTACAATTTACCAATAATTCACTCCTAGGGTTCACAAAAACTAACAAGAAACCTACCAATTCAATATCAGAAATCCATTACAACTTACAACAATTTTTAAAGTTTATATACAAATAAACTCAATACGATTGCAATCTCAATAAGAATATCGTAACCAACGATGAATAATTGAAGATGATCTTCAGTAATTTTCTCTCTTTGCTTCCTCCCACTTTCTAATCATACTGACTTCACCGATACCTCCCAACCAACGCTAGGGGTACTCTTGGCCCCTCTTATCCCCTCGAGTTGAAAAGGGGCCATGCATGTAAAACCAGAAAAATACTCTAGCTCCGAACTTCCATCGCAACGTAGAGCCATCACTCTCTCTCAAGCTGGGTATCCCAACTCTCACAAGTAAAACCACTCAAAATTTTTGCAACATAAAGTTTCCCATAACCAGTGTGATACCTTTCCCATATATTCCATTTTCTTTATAGGAGTTTCCTTAATGAAACATCCCAACGTTCACAATTAATTCAATTTTTAATTAGATAAATTAGAATTATTTCCACTTTACACTTGTCACCCTTTCCCCCAAGTTGCACAATAAATTCCACATTTTGTTTAATTAAAGTCACTTTCCCTCACCCTTCCTAAAAGATCTCCATAAATCACTCATAGTGTCACTTTATTCCCCATATTACCATTTAATGAATGGCGCCTTACTAAATATGAGTAGAGTTAAAATATGATTCTTCTCCTAGTTAACTAGTGGTAGCTAGACTCTAGATTCATTTCTATGCGTACACATTCTTTCATGTTTATTTCTTTCTTATTTTAAAACCCCTCTTTTATATTTTCTTGCACTCATGTGACTTATATCAAATATTTAAATATGTTTCACCTTTTCTTAATTCTTAAATTGATTTACTTCATCCCCTCATTATTTGATTTATAATTTATGTTTAGTCTTCTTAACAACATAAAATTAGGCTCAATTTTTGAATAGAATTAGACTTTCATTTGGGGCTTTATATGCAATCATTTCAATCCTTAATTAATTAATTAAATCCAAAAATGCTTAAAGACTTTACAAGGTTTAATTATTTGCCAAGGTTTTCTAGGCCACCTAGATTCATTGACTCAAGTGTTACTTCTGTGACATTCCCTTCAAGACACACTCTGTTCTCCAAGGATGCCACTCACCTTTGACTGGTTTTGGTTGTTGTCCAACCCCTGGAGTCAACACTCCATTTGGGCATCCTTGTGATAGACTAAGGGCTTCTAAGGAATAAATACCCTACCTTATTGTGCGCCCCTTAGAAATATTTGTGAGCGACTGTCTCACTCTTCCCTCACGACATTGTGGACCTCTCGAACTAGGTAATCCTTAACCTACAATTCAAGCCATGATGGGAGTGCTAGTAGGTTGTGACAGGGAATTTTCCACACCTCTCCATCAATATCTCTTCTATGTGCATGGTCTCTTTACTCTTTATTTGAGTCATATTAGCAAGCCTTCACCAGCCTTCATCCATCAACGGAACACTATCAATGATCCATATACAAAATCATACTATAATCGATCATATGTCGCATATGCATAAATGAAATACTAAAACCAATACAATCCACTATGTGACTCAATCCCGAGTCCAAGGAGGTTGATTGATTCCCTCGACATCCAAAATCCATAGAGTGTCCTGCACACTCAGGGAAACACGTCAATAACATCTGTCAATACCCATAGAACAAAAAACATAAAATCATAATCCATCAACATCATCATAGGAATCCATAAGCAAAACAAATAACCATGTACTATAACCGGATCACTTGCATGCAAGTGTCCTCAAAAAATAAGTAAATAACATGTGCTCACAAGAGCAAGATGTTACATACACCCCCTCTTGTTTTAAACTTCATCCTGAAGTTGTACAGTATATAAAATGAAGTAAAAAGTATTTGACAAGATGTATATGCCTAATCTATCAAATAAGTAAGGAAATTGTTGATGCATATCATATGCGTCCTCCCAGGTAGCCGAGAGTGGACTATAATTGTCCCACTGGACCTTGACCTGATCGATTATTCGACGTCGTAGATGTCGAATGTGATGGTCCATAATGTGGATTGGTTCTGTCGTGAGTGCACCCTCGTCCGAAACCTGCAAATAACTCATGTCAATCACATGTGTAGGATCACTAACATAATGTCTCAAAATAGATACATGAAAAACACCATGCATATGCCTCAAAGAATCAGGCAAGGCTAGTCGATAGGCCACGGGTCCTTTCTTTTCCATAACTTCGAAAGGCCCCACAAACCTAGGAAAGAGTTTGGAATCTCTTCTGAACTTGATCAAACTCTTATGCGGTTTCACCCGCAAGAAAACTTGGTCGCCAACTTCATAATTTCCATCAACGATATGTGCATCAGCATAACTCTTCTGTCGATCTTGTGCCTCTTTAATCCTTTGTCATATCATTTTCATTTGTTCGTTCATTTCTTGGATCACTTTTATTCCTACCAAGACGCTATCCTAAAGTCTATCCCATCTCAATGGAATCCAACATGGTCACCCATAAAGAAACTCAAACGGTGCCATCTTAATGGTACTTTTATAGTTGTTGTTGTATGCAAACTCTACTAGTGGAAAGAACTCTTCCCAATGCTTTTGTTGGTCCATTATATACATATGCAACATATCTTCCAAAATTTGGTTCATTCTTTTTGTCTGTCCATCGGTCTCAGGGTGATATGCTATACTAAAGTTTAGTTGTGTCCCCAAGGACTCTTGGAAATTGGTCCAAAAATGTCATGTAAACACTGATCCTCTACTGGATATGACCCTTTTTGGCACACCATGTAATCTCACAATATCGTTGATAAAAACTCTAGTTATTTTTGGCGTCGGATACATCATACACACAGGATAATATGTGCACTCTTCGTTAGAGTGTCAACTACCATGAAAATTGAGTCGTTCCTCCTTGTCGTCAGTGGAAATCCAACAATAAAGTGCATATAAATGACATCCCATTTCAATTTTTGGATAATGTGCGGCTGTAATAATCCTACCGGATGTCTATGTTCAACTTTCACTTGCTGACATTCTAGACATTGCGCCATGTAACTAACTATGTCTTCTTTCATTCATTTCTGAAAGAATAAAGGCTTAAGGTCTACCCTCATCTTCATGACTCCCAGATGATCCATGTACACTGCTCGGTGAACTTCACTTAGGGTCAAAAATTTTAATTCATCATTAGGAGGTATGTAAATTTTGTTGTTATACCACAACAATCTGTTATTGTCCAATGTATAACCTTCAAACTTTGGTACCATCATGGTATCTTGTTCAATATTTTCCTTAACCTCTTTATACCAGTCATCATCAAATTGTATAGTTAGAATCTTTTCTCGAAGATTTGTCTGAAGAGGTATCACCAAAAGTATGAGTGGTCTCCGACTCAATGCATCCTCCACTTTATTTACCGTACCTTTAATGTAAGAAATCTCAAAATTGTATTCGCTAAGTGATTCTGACCAACGCCTTTGTCGCGCGTTCAAGTCACTCTGCCTAAAAATATGTTGTATTCCATAGTGATCTATCCTTGGTTCAAATTTTCGTCCAATCAGATAGTGTCTCCAAAATCTAAAGGAATAAAAAATGGCCAATAACTCCAAATCATGTGTTGCGTAGTTCTCCTCATTATTTCTTAATTTCCTTGACATGTACGTGATCACTCATATGTCTTGCATCAAAAATCTGCCTAAAACTTTTTGGATGCATCCATGCATACTAAGGATTCCTTGTCCATGTCGAGGAATGTTAGTATTGGTACTATCTTCAACAACTCCTTGAGCCTTTGAAATGCTTCTGCGCATTTCTCGTTCCATAAATTTTTTTTGTTCTTCTTCTGCAATTCAATGATCAGATTTGATATCTTCAAAATACCTTTGATGAAACATCGGTAATATTCTGCTAAACCCATAAATATATGTACTGCTTGTATGTTTGTCGGCGCATGCCATTCCATAATAGCCTCTACGTTTTCTGGATCCACCACAATTCCATCACTGGATATAACATGCCCCAAGTAATGAATCTTCGGTTGGTAAAAAGAGCATTTCGATAGTTTCCCGTATAATTTGTTTTCTCGTAAACATTGTAGTACTAAGCATAAATGTTCATCATGTTATTCTGTCATCCAAGAACATATCAATATGTCATCAATGAATACTTGAACAGACTTGTCCAAGCATTCAAGGAACACCCCATTCATCAAACTCATGAATACCCCAGAGGCATTTGTTAGTCCAATGGTAAAATGGTAAACTCATAGTGTATGAACCTTGTCTTGAATGCAGTCTTAGAAACATCTTCCTCTTTAATTCATAACTCATAATATCACGATCTCAAGTCTATCTTTGAAAACATCATTGCACCTTTCATTTGATCAAACAAATCATCTATTCTTAGCAACAAATACTGGTTCTTGATCGTCGACTTGTTCAATTGATGGTAGTCAATACAGAGTCTCCATGACCCATCCTTATTTCTTATAAAAATAACAGGTGCACCCCAAGGTGACACACTTGGACATATAATCCCCAAGTCCAACAACTCCTTGAATTGCATTTTCAACTCTTGTAACTTGGGTGTTGACATCCAATAAGGCATTCTTTCTATCGGTTTGGCTCCAGGTTTCAAATCGATTATAAACTCCAACTCTCTTTCAGGAAAAAATCTTGGTAACTCTTTTGTAAACACGTCAACAAACTCTTGTACTATTGGAAGGTTTTCTAATCCTTCCGCCTCGCCCCTTTATTTTAGCGGTAATATTGCATATAAATTACATCCCTTGTGCATGCTCTTCTATAGTTGTAAGGGAGAAATGAACCTCAAGGACACTCCATGGTTTATTCCTACAATCACTCTTCTTTGTCCCACATCATCGATCAAACTTAATAATTCTGTCTTACAGTTGAGTATCGCATCATGCGATTCCAACTAGTCCATACCGATCACTATGTCATAAGATCCTAAGATCATGACATACAGGTTGACGTTTGTTAAAAAATCTCCCAAGTTAATGCGACAATTCGTAACCTTTCCTCCAACCTTATGTTTGGCACTCGAAGCCATTTCTACATATCTAAACTTGTCCTGTTCGACTACCTTTAGCTTAATTATTTTTAGCGCTACACTAAAGATAAATATCTATGTAACACTTAGATCTATAAAAATACTAAAATTTTGGTCGACGATTGTACCTGGAATCTCAAGAACAGTGGACTAGTGCTCAGCCTGGAGGTTATTCACCACTGCATGAATCATGTGGGCCTTGCCCAAATCTCCAACTATAGTGAGTCCCGCTAACTCGTTTGCTTTGGCCCTCTCAACTGAACAATATCGTTGGTAATTTGGCTCTTCACATGTCCAACATTCAATCTTCGGTCTAGTACTCCTGGTCCCCGAAGTAGAATTTGTTGGCCTTACATCCTGAGATCCTGGTTTTCTCTAATGAACAGGCCTAAATTGTTGCTACTACGGGTGACGTTGTTGCTGATGTGGTGGTCCTCTGTAGGGAGTCCTCTGCTAAGGAGTTGGTCATCGAGGTGTTGTGAACATGGGCCCTCTAGACATATCTCAATACCCAGATGTCTCTCTAGATGGTGTTTGGTGCTACTACACTCTAGATGTCATCTGTCCGGTTGGTATTATAGGAGTCCTGCCTTAACCCCCACTGGTCAACTTTTCCTCAGATATGAGGGCCTTATGGACTGCATCATTCAATTCTTGTGGCATGAGGATCCTCAACTTCACATGAGTGTTGAAGTTAAGTTCGAACACAAACTTGTTGACCTTTATCTTCTCTTTTTTCAAGTGTGGAGCATACCTAAGGATCCCAATGAATTGGGCCTCATACTTAGGCACTGTATGACCACCCTTTTGTAGGGCATTGAACTCTTTGAGTTGGAACTTAATGAATTCCTCTAACAAATACCTCTCTCGGAACTACTCCTCGAACAATTCCCATGACACATCTTCGACGACCATGTTTAGTTGTGGTAGGAGTGTCTTCCACCAAAGAATATAAATCCCCTTTAGTTGGAATACCTCCATGAAGACCTTGATGTTGGAGGTGTAATAATGAACTACAAAGAACATTTCCATGTTCTCCAACCATGCCTAGATGGTTGAGTCGTCTGTGGCACCCATGAACTCGGGAAGCTTCTCCTTCTCGAGTTCTATGTGAATGATACCACTTCCATCTAGAGCGCGTTGTGAACCCTCATTGGGTACAGGCGCCCTAGCCTCATCTCTATCTAGTCGGTTAATCAAGTCCTTTAACATCCTTTGAAAGGATCTCATCAAACCAACCACATCCCCCACAACAACTTTCTCATGTCCAATGAATTGTTCTTCTCCTTGGGGGTTAGACCCCTCTGGCGTGGATGCTATGAGATATGTTAAACATCCTCCCCTGGAACCACGTCATCTACCTCCATGGTGTCCTCTAACCATGATTACCTGCATGGACAAATTTCAAATTTAATTAGCAATAAGTTATTAATCAAGTGTTTAATACAGTGGAAGGTGTATTGATCTCAAGTTTCAGGTTTGAACTTGCTCTGATACCATATGTAACGTCCCCTCTATTACAACAAATAATAGCGATGTGAAAAAGGTAGATATTTTTTTTTTTCGTTAGTAAATTAAATCGACACAACATAATTACTAGCATCACAAGTGACACATCATCATAGTTTAATAACAACTCAATCAACGCATTAGTATAGTTAACAGTGACACATCATTTATTAATCAATACACAAGAAAATTTACCAAGTTCATCTAAAAGAAATATCATTATCGACCAATCAACATTTATCAAGGAAACTACCCACCCAACCTATCTTGCATGGTTAGGACCTCCAAGGAAACATAAGCAACGGTCAAGCCCATGATTCATCCAATTGATTTTGACCACTTAAGGTCTCAATGATGGCGACTATTCTGAGGAACAAGGAGGTGTCTAATTCCCATAGCCCAACTAAACCACAATCCAAACTATATCATCAATCTCATCTAATCATCAATTATTCATGGCGCAACAGGCTATTCTACTATACTTATTTTTTTAGCAACAAAGAGTGTAAATGAGTAGAAGTATATTTCTTAAAGATTAATAAATCAAAAGAGCATAAATACAATCTTAGCATCATGTAGCTCAACTATGAACCTTCATATTAAGGAATATATTCTAAGGATATGTAAGAAATTTGAAGGCTAAAACTACATATTCAGTTATAAGAACCACAAGAAGATCAATCTTCTTAAGAAATACATTAAAATAAAATGTTACTCTTCATTATGTATCAATTTTTATAAAGAAAATAAAAATCAACAAAAAGAAATTAATAAGAAGTCGATGGCTTACACATCCATTTAAAAGAACTAAGAGGATCAATTATAACAAGCAATGTGGAGAGATTCCAAGGTTACCTTACATTCCCATTGCAAACAAAATATAAGTTCAACCCATAATTAAGAATTAGATAACATAGTTTATGTGCTATCTTGAAGGATAATTAAATAAGATCTAGTTTTATTTAAAAACCGGTGTGCATAACAATTCGACATTCAATCCAGACCTTAATCCATCCCTCAATCCAGACATTAATCTGGCCCTCAATCCAGCACTAAATTTTGATAACTTAAATTAAACTCCACAGGCAACGAGTAGAGGATTTGCAAGTGACAGGATTTGCAAGATGATAAGGTAGAGGTTCAAGGCACACGAGGACATCATTCAAGATTCCCAAGGCTAAAAACAAGAACCCAGGAAAAGAAAATTTAGGATTGAAACAATAGATCTAACCAAGACAATCTGATATCTGTAAGAATGATTTAGAGATAGATCAAGATTGTAGTTCAAGCTTACACTAAAAATTGATTACACTTAATAAAATCAACACAAAAGTCTCCATACCAATAGCGTACTCATTGGGTCAGTTGATTGTTTAGATAATAAGTTTTTAAAATTTGTGATGTGTGAATTCCAGGGAGCGATCATGATGACATTTTCGCCATCATTGTTAAACTCATAAACTTTTTAATATATTCAAAACTATCAAGGCTACAATTTTAATTCCTATTTCGTGAAACAATCCGATAAGAATATCACATCGAACTTTGTTCACTAGCGAAGTAGATAAAGGAAGAATTAAGAACTTCCTATCCTTCATATGAAGGGAGAAATAACACGAGAAATCTCACATACAAGTAGAAAGTTCCAAGCATCTGTCAACATACAATGGAATTTTCCTTAAACAATATTTACAATTTACCAATAATTCACTCCTAGGATTCACAAAAACTAACAAGGAACCTACCAATTCTATATCAGAGATACATTACAACTTACGACATTTTTTAAAGTTTTATATACAAATAAACTTAATACAATTGCAATCTCAATAAGAATACTGTAACAAGTGACAAAGAATCGAAGATGATCTTCAATAATTTGTGCTCCTTCCTCCCCCCTGCTTGCTAATAACGGAGACTTCACCGGTACCTCCGAGCCAATGCTAGGGTTATTCTTCTTCCCCCTTACATGCATATGAAAAATACATTGTAAATATTTATATAAAATTATACTCAGCAAAACATGAATAGCAAGTCTAGGCTTAGTAAAAAGACAATAAGTTTTGGATTAATATTAACTAAAAAATATAATTTAAAAATGAAATTTGAAATTCAACTTTTATTGCAATGAACTATTTCTTTTTACAATAATATTGCTTTATTTATATATAATTACTAATCATATTTATGTCATTATTTTTATTACTATAAGTTTTATATAATTACTAATCACATTTATGCACTTGTATATCATCAAATTATTTGAATTCAACTTTTATTAATATATTATTTTTTATATAATTAAAATATAAAATAGTATTTTATATTATTTTATATTTTATATAAAAATATTAATTACTTATATATAATTAAAATATGGGATAATATTTTAATGGTTATATAGTTTTAACAATTAAATTCTAAAAAATTATTTTTATTACTATAGGTTTTATATAATTACTAATCACATTTATGCACTTGTATATCCTCAAATTATTTGAATTCAACTTTTATTAATATATTATTGTTTATATAATTAAAATATAAAATAGTATTTTATATTACTTTAAATTTTATATAAATATTAATTACTTATATATAATTAAAATATGGGATAATGATTATATAGTTTTAACAATTAAATTTTAAAAATTATATTAATTAGAATATTTAATCATATATTTATTATTAAAATTTTTAGAATTCAACTTTTATTAATACATTAATTTTTATATAATTAAAATTTAAAATAGTGTTTTATTTTACTTTAAATTTTATATAATAATTTTTATATAATTAAAATTTAAAATAGTGTTTTATTTTACTTTAAATTTTATATAAATATTAATTACTTATATAGTGAAAATATAAAATAATGGTTATACAATTTTAACAATTAAATTTTAAAATTCTATTAATTAGAATATTTAATCATATATTTATTATTTG
>ML778712.1:662071-679178 GCA_009831015.1 Picea engelmannii
TAAGAGAGGGATGTCACATACACCCCCTCTTGGTCTAAACTTCATCTCGAAGTTTCACAGTATATATTTGTCAAAACAGTGTGTATCACAGTGTCATAAGTCTATCTATCCATAAAAAATGGAAATCATTGTCGTAGATCATATGTGTCCTCCTAGGTCGTTGAGTGTGGACCATAGTTGTCCCACTGGACCTTGACCTGATCTATGGTTCGGCATCCTAGATATTGAATACGATGATATAGGATACAGATCAACTCAATCATGAGTTCCCCCTCATCTGATACATGGAAGGAACTCATATCAATAACATGTGTAGGATCATTAATACAATGTCTCAAAAAATATACATGAAAGACATCATGCATACACCTCAAAGAATCAAGCAAAGCTAGTTGATAGGCCACAGGACCCTTCCTCTCCACAATCTCAAAAGGTCCCACAAACCTAGGAGAGATTTTATTTCACTTTCCAAACTTGATCTAACTCTTATATGGTTTTACAGGCAATAAGACTCAATCACCAACTTCGTAACTATGGGCTAGATGGTGCGCATCGACATAACTCTTTTTCCAATCCTGTGCTTCCTTGATCCTTTGTCTTATGGTTTTCAATTGATATTCCATTTCTTGGATTGCTTTTGGTCCCACTAGGACCCTATCCTCAAGCTTATCCCAACTCAAAGGCATCTGACATGGTCACCCATAAAGAAACTCGAAAGGCGCCATATTAATGGTGCTTTGGTAACTATTGTTATAATTGAATTCTACCAGTGGCAAGAATTCTTCCCAATGCTTTTGTTGTCCATCATGTACATGTGCAACATGTCTTCCAAGATCTGGTTTACTCGTTCAATCTACCCATTGGTCTCCAGGTGATACATAGTACTAAAGATAAATTGGGTCCCCAAGGCCTCTCAGAAACTATTCTAAAATCTTCCAGTAAACATCAATCCTCAATCGGATATAATCCTCTTAGGCACACCATGTAGCCTCACAATATCACTAAAGAAAACTCTAGTTATTTCAAGTGCCATATACATCGTACGCATAGGAATAAAATGAGAACTCTTCGTCAGAGTGTCGACTACTACAAAAATAGAGTCATTTCTCCTTGTCGTCAGTGGAAATTCAACAATGAAATCCATCGAAATAACCTCCCATTTAGATTACGGAATAGCGTGTGGATGTAGTAATCCTACTCGATGTCTATGTTCAACCTTCACCTGTTGACATTCTAGACATCTAGCCACATAGTTGACTATGTTTGTCTTCATTCTTTTCCAGAAGAATAAGGGTTTAAGGTCCATCCTCATCTTCGTGACCCCTGGGTGAGCCATGTACACTACTCTATGAGCCTCTTTTAGGATCAAACTCCTCAACTCGTCGTTCGATGGCACGTAAATTCTTATTTTAAATCTCAATAGTCCATCGTCGTCCAACATAAATCCTTCAAATATTGGTACGATCATTATGTTTTGTTGGATAAAATCCTTGACTTCTTTGTACCAGTCATCGTCACTTTGTAAGGTTAGAATATTTTCATGTAGATTTGTCTAAAGCAGCAACATTGAAAATATGTGTGGTCTCTGACTCAATGCATCTTCCACTCAATTTATTGTTCATTTTATGTAAGTAATATCGAAGTCGTACTTACTAAGCAATTCCAAGCAATGTCATTGTCACGTGTATAGGTCTCTTTGCGTAAAGATGTGTTGTATTCCACAGTGGTCCATTTTTAGTTCAAATTTTCATCCAACAGGGTAGTGTCTCCAAACCTTCAAGGCATATACAATTGATAACAACTCCAAATCATTTTTCGCATATTTCTCCTCATTCCTTCTCAATTTCCTCGAGATGTAAACGATCACCCGACCGTATTGCATCAAGACTCTTCCTAAGCCTTCCTTTGATGCGTCAGTGCACACCAAGAAGTCTACATCCATGTCAGGGACCTTTAGTATCAGTGTTGTTGTCAACAACTCCTTGAGCCTTTGAAGTGCCTCCGCGCAATTATCGGTCCAAACAAACTTCTTGTTCTTTTTCTGCAATTTCGTAATCGGATTTGATATATTCGAAAATCCATCCACAAACCGTCAATAGTATCCTACTAAGCCCATGAAGATACTCACTTCTGGGACATTCATCGACGTAGTCCATTCCATAACAACCTCGACCTTTGTTGGATCCATGGAGATACCTTCACTGGAGATGAAATTCCCTAGTAGTGAATCTTTGATTGATAAAACAAGCATTTGGACAACTTCCCATACAATTTGTCCTCTCACAGACACTGTAGTACCAAGAAAAAGTTCTCATCATTCTCCTTCATCATCCGAGAATAAATCAAAACATCGTCAATGAATACTTGGATGAACTTGTCCAAGTACTCACGAAACACCCGGTTCATTAAACTCATAAATACCCCTGGGGAATTTTTCATTCCAAATGGTAAAACAATAAACTCATAATGTCCAAACCTCATCTTAAAAGAGACCTTAGGGATGTTATCCTCCTTGATCTGTAACTGGTGATACCTTAATCGTAAATCGATCTTTAAAAACACTATCCCACCCTTCATCTGATCAAACAAATTATCAATCCTCAGAAACAAATATTGATTCTTGATTGTTTCCTTGTTCAATTGATGTTAGTAAATGCAGAGTCTCCACGACCCATCCTTCTTTCATATGAAAATAAAAGGCATGCCCCATGGTGACACACTTGAACGTATAAATCCCAGGTACAACAACTTCTTCATTTCCATTCTACACTCCTGTAACTCTAGGGTTGACATATGATAAGTTGTTCTTACTATTTGTCCAGTCCCCGATTTTATATCTATGGTAAATTCCAATTCCCTCTATGACAACATCTGAGGTAACTCCTCCAGGAAGACATCTGCAAACTCTCTCACCGTGGGAAGGTGATATAGACCTTCCACTACTCCCTTCTTGTTTAACGCAAGGATCACATAAATCTTGCATCCCTTGCACATGCTCTTTCATAACTACAAGGAAGAGATAAACCTCAGGGAAAATCCCTAGTTCTGACCTAAAATCACGCGTCTTTGTCCATCATCATCGACCAATCTCAATCATTTCAACTTACAGTTGAGTATCACCACATGCGATTTGAACAATTCCATACCAATCATGACGTCATAAGAGCCTAAGATCATGACATACAGGTTGGCCCTGGTGCAAAACTCTCCCAGGTTAAGGCTACAACCCATAACCTTCCCTCCAACCTTCAGTTTGGCTCTTGGAGCCATCTCTACCAAGATACACTCATCCGGTTCGATTGCCTTTAACTTAATCCTTTTTAGCGTTGTAGTAGAAATGAAATTTTTTGTAGCACCTGGATCTATAAAAATACTAAGGGTCTAGTCAGCGACGGTACCTGATGTCTCGAGCATGGTCGACTGGTGCTCTGCCTAGCAGTTATTAACCATTGCATGAATCTGATGGGACTTGCCCAAATCTCTCATGGTAGTGGGTCTGGTTGATCTAGATACTATAGTCCTCTCCCGAAACCGTTCCTTGAACAATTCCCATGACACATCCTCGACTTCCATGTTCAACTGCGACAGGAGCGTCTTCCACTATAAAAGAGTCCTCCCCTTTAATTGAAAGACTGCCATGCAAAACTTCATGTTGGGGGTAGTTGCGAAGTGAAAAACACATCATCCAATTCTCCAACCATGCCTCAGTGGCTACACCATCTGGGGCACCAAAGAACTCAGGAAATTTGACCTTCTCGAGTTCACGGTGAACCTAACGATACTGGTTGGGTGCGTTGTGGACCCTCAGGGTATAGGCGCCTTGGCCTCAACTCAATACATATGGTGAATCAAGGCCTCTGACATTCCATGGATGGGCCTCGTCAAACCATCATCATCCCTAAGAACATTTGAATCCAGCCCAAGGACTTGTTCTTCCCCTTGGATTTAGACTTTGAGGGCGCAGGCACTTCTGGAGGCATCACACCTCCTTCCACGACACCACGTTGTGAACCTCTGAGGCATCCTCTAACCAGGATCACCACATGGACATGTTTAAGTTTTAAATTAGTGCTAGGTTAATACTCAAGGGTCTACCGTAGTGGAAATCCTAGTGATCCACCATTGCGGGGTTGAACCCACTTTGATACCATATGTAACAACCCCAATCATACAACTCCAAGCGAAGCGAAAAGTGCATTTTTTTTTTTTAGGAAGGAAGGCAATGACAACAACACTCATCCATACAACCTGGTGACTAACATCATGCACGTAGATTAGGCAACCACCCACAATGACTCAACACACTAGCACATCAAGCAACTGGGCAAAACAGGTAGAAATCAAGACAAATAGAAACAACTACTTGCATGACATAAACATGACAATGACTGCAATCTAAGGGACTTCATCCATAATCCAGACACCAGAACTTGACGTCTAGTAACTAGAAAACCTCTACAGTGTGAAAAACCAAATGCATTAAGCATTTACAAACCGAGTATCAACACCGATCACCACGAACAATGCCCACATTGGGAATCACAAGACTCCAGCCAAGTTATCATTTTCCTATATCCATAAGGGCATGCAATGATCCCCTCATCGGGAATCATGCCATCACATGGAGATAGGCATGATAGTAACCAAGGTGCAACGCATCACATCTAGAACAATACCCAAAAAATAATCGACGTGGTAGGAGACCGAATTGAAATTTCAACTAACTGATGAAAATCCCAAGCACCCAATCGACAAGTCAACAAGATGCAAGGGAAACTGACAGCTAACAATCATACAACATGTCAAATTTCATGCACACCAAATGATGGCTCTTGGAAACTTAAATAAGCTACTATTGTTTGAATAAGAAGAGGGACAGCTTCCAACCATTCCCCATCCTAACAAAAAAGACAAAAGGAGCCTCTTCATCGTAATCACAAATACATCAAGACACCTCTTTATTATAACCAAAAGTAAATCACAATTATTTACAATGTGCGCCAAAAGCCACTAGTTTGGTATGGCAATAGATATGCACAGGTGCACTATGTAAAAGGAGATAAGACCCAAGTAACACACCATTACATAATTTGATGTATTAAAATAGGTCCCATTCCAAGATATAGTATTCAATTAAAATACAAAGACCTCGCTCGTAAGAAGTTTATCTCCGAAGTCAATATGGATACGACATAAACTAATATTATTGAATGCTATGATACTCTGGAGTCTTAAGATGACAAGCATAAAGAATTGGTCAAGACTATGTTGAATAAGTTGTGTTAAAAGCATTCAAGGAAGTCAAATACGTGGGCATTCACACCTAAAACACTAAACAATACTTATTATTTAATGCGCTCTACAATACCTACAACATCGTTGTCAAAAGTTGTCTAAAATATAACAAATGTTGTCTATAATAAAAGCTAAAACCATGCTATTTAGCTGTCTAAATCACTACCTACATATAATGCCACTTCAATGCTATCACTGCTATTCAAGCTATTTTGTTATCTATAGATAAATGCTAAATTCATTCCTTAAAAATATTTGTATATAAACCATAGCATTGATAGATATCCCTACCAAACTCAGAGATAAGGTTGTCTAACCAAACCACAGAGGTATGGATGTAATATTTTAATTGTTCGCAGAGTCAACATTATCATTGTTGTCTATTTAAGGGAAACTCATCGAGTCAAATAAATGCTTATCACTGAGATAAAGAGGAAATCCCTACATTTGAAGATATGATAAATGAATTCAAATATTACATAGTTGTTGTTGAAAGGTACAATTTGTTGGAAATATTGTCATTGATGGAAAAGGATGAGGCAAAGGAAGAAGAAGAGTTTTCAGGTAAAAAAATCAGTGTATGGTTGAATTTTGGATGGGCGCGTATGATTGCTGCAGAGCGTCGTCGACAGCCATCAGATCTGCAGAAGCTGCGAGGGAGATAAGCCATCAGGAATCAGAGTTTCGTGAGTCTCGTGAACAACTGCATCACACATCATGAAATCGCGATACACGATTTCCCGATAATAGCGTGTGGGGCACCCTAGAGGATAGGTGGTAGGTCAAAGGCCCGTCGGAGGACCAGCGTATCGGGAATCGACAAATCAGAATTGGGGAGGAAACCCCGACACAGAAAGATCAAGAGCCATCCATCTGGAAGGACGCGTGGCAGAGGATCGGGCACCGTCGGCACTTTGTCCATCGGGAAATCAGAGATCCCCGTGACAAGGGATTTGTGCATTGTGAAATCGTGATCAGTGAAACCCCGATCAGTGGAGAACAAATATCAACGTAAAGGAGCGTTGGGATTTGGACGATCGAGAATCACGTAGGTGTATGCATTGAGGCATCACAAACCCCGTAGCCTCGACGGGGTAAGGTTGTGGTCACGGTGTGATGGTCACGCTGACCGGGAGCTAAGCTCAGGAGGGCTAGCATATAGAATGCCGAAACCCGATTTAAAAAGGCGCGTGTAGGTTGAATTCAAATTTTAAAAAAGGGGCCTGATTTCCCCCGAGAAATAAATATGGGACCTGATGAGCGTTGAACGGTTCCTTGACCCATGGGCTTAAGAAGGGGTCGATTCCATTTCTACAGGGGATTAGAAGAAGCAAAGTAGGATGGTAAGAATGGTAAGGACGGTAAGGATGGTAAGGACGGTAAGGACGGTGATAGGTCGCAGAGGTCCTTTTTGGAGGAAGTGGAGGCCATTTTCTGACAGTAGGTACATCTACAGGTCGCTGAGGTCATTTGTGCAGGCGGCAGAAATGTTTTGAACTGGGAGGAACCTCATTGTAGCAGTTGGGTGGCAGATCTACAATGAATCTGAGTAAGTTACTATAGATCTGAACTACTCAACAACACATATTACTACTGATCAATACGGGTCATTCACATTAAAGATGCATATGAAAGTTAGGATCTCTGACGAAGGATGTTGAATGCATATTGAAGTCTGTGTTATTGCTGATATTCTAAATTTTTGGGCAAAATATGTTTGCGGACAAATGTACAAAGGGTTGAAACTTCCTGATCCAGTGTGAAAATTAATGAAACGCGGTCAGCAGTAAGTCTGAGGGTTAAACCCTTTAGTAGAAGCATCCTGCCAGTAGAAACTGGTGCTATCTTCAGGGGGTTGAAGCTCCCTTCCAGGAAAGGATGGTAAATGAGAGAAGGTTGCAGCCTTCTGTAGGTAGATGCCTGTGTACTAGTATGAGTCTGCACTAGTACAAAGTTGTAAAACGTTTTCTTAATAATAATTATTGAAGACAGAGACAATGACAGCGGTGGTTTTTCTCCCGATTTGGGTTTCCACCTTAAATCCTGGTGTTCATGTGTCTTATTCATGTGTGTTGGTTTATTTTGTTATTACTGCATTGAATTACTGTTTAATAGACATATGATGAATGAAGAAATTCATAATAAGATCTCTGGATGCACTCTTGTTTTCGTAAGAATATACAGCAGCTGGTCTCTACAAAGTAGCCTAAGGTTTTCAGTGAAAGAAAAGAGAAAATTATTGATAGTTCAAAATACTGATTCACCCCCCCCCCCCTTTTCAATATTTCTCAACACAATTCACCATCTAAGGAATCCATCCGCTATCCCTTGAGATAAAATCAATATAATAATGTAAAGTTAACCCCCTATAATCAATTGTTGTTGATAGTTCAAAATATTCGATGTAACTATACATTGACTGTAAAAACTTTTGATAAAAAAAAATCTCTGTACAACTATTGATTAAAATTAGATACATATAAGAACCTTGTCCATCTCTTTCTAACAATAGAATGTTATCATAAGTTTCGGGGTTTAAAAGAGAAAATCTGAAAATTTGAATACGAATAGTTCTTGCCGAATTGACTGAAGCCATCACAAGAAAGGATGTTATGTAACACTTGACACCTTGCTCCAGCGTATCAAGGGAAAAAAATTGATACTTAATTCGAAGTAATCAAATCAAAATAAAGTAGAAGTAAACGTTAAACCTTGCAGTGTATTTAACCTTCAGGTAAACAATTCCCACAGACTTCAAGTTATAGTTGTAATTTTATCATCACATTCTAAATCAGGATTAAGTGAGGGATAGTGAATCTTCGATCACATTTGGATAATAGTATTCGAGATAGTTGTCCCTTAATTTACTGCACATTGTATGTGCTATGCATACTGGAATTTTTATTTAATCTTAGTATTCCATGTGGATAGTCTTAGAAAACATTGTCCATCATTCAAATCAAATAAAACATTGTATGTCATTCACATATATAAACAAAATGCTACTCTTAAATTGTTGTTATAAAAACGTTGCCATTAAAATAGCTACAGTCTGCTATAAATCCATAATCAGTTAGGAAATCGTTGTGTTGACATTGTTGAGTTAGAGAAAAGTAAATCATAGTCATTAGTCATAGAACGCAGAGTAAGTAATTGCATTAAAAACATAGAGGAAAATACCGTTGTGGTAAATGAAGTCAAAATATAAGACTGTATCAACGAAGCTCTGCCAAGTAAAAATAGTTGTGGGTGGGGTCAGGAAAATCGTAAAGGAAAATTTTGGTTAAGGAGCCACAAGAACCATGGTGAACCGGTCGTGTAAAGGATGAGTATAGACTTCAAAAACTCAGAGATAATCCATCACAGGAAAATGAAAAAGAAAACCACCTCCAAAAAACGTAGAAGTAAACAATCAGAAGCATGTGCAAAGTTTCGCCATTCAAGTCTCATGGGTTTATCCAAGATTCAGCAATTAAAACATAGAGAAAATAGAAGTTTTAATCAACAAGGATGAGAGATAAGTAAGGTAAAATGTAGAGATTAAAACGTAGAGGATAATAAGTGGATTGTGGAAAGAAAAGGTAAACAATCGTAGAGGTATTCAATCGCCAAAGGCGCAAGGCAATCCATCAACCAGTAATAATCAACATGGGTAGATAGTTGGGAAAAAACATCCTTCGTTCATCATCCATGGACAGAAAAGCGAGGCGTTAGGATCTATAAGTCTATTAACACCAAAGTAATGACCTTCGACCCATCTCCTCACCGATTTTTCAGGCATGGACTGATGATCTAGGGATGAGGGAGAAAGCTAAGGCACAATCTCTTAAAAAAGCAATAAAACAACAGAACAGTCATAGAAATTAAGGATCGATGGCCAAGGAGATCAAATCAATGTAGCGAGCGTAAAGCTAGGATGACCTTAAGTTCTTGATGAAAAAAAAAATTCTAAGTAAAACACTTTTCTTTACACATTAAAAGTACAAAAATGAAAGAACAAGATCAATAGTAATCTACCATGCAAAATAAAAGCAGGAATATTGTAGCCCAAAGTGACATCTCTGAGTCGTTGTCCTGTGCTCTCCATCTCGCCCCCTCTTGTCGACCGCTGTGACTTCACTGGTACCTCCCAGCCAACGCTAGGGGTACTCTTCTTCCCCCTTAGCCCCCCGAGCAACAAAGGGGCCATGAACACTAAACCAGAGAACAAATAGCTCCCAACTCGCCTCGCAAGAATGAGCTACCACTCCTTACCAAGATGAGTATCCCAACTCCCACAAGATAATTCAGTCAAGTCAAAAAAATTGCAGCATAATGTTATGCATAAAAGAAGAGATCCATCTTCCTTCTCCTCACTTCTTTATATATAATTTCTAAGTCATTTCTTTCCCAAATTCCCATTTAATTTATTGTTCAATAATTTCATTCAGAAATAACCTTCCCCATATACATGTCACCCATCCCCTTAGTTTCACCAGAAATTTATTTCATTAATTATTTAATCACTCATATTTCCCTCACCCACCTAAAGCATTTCTAGAATCACTCCTAGGTGTCCCCATATTCCCTTACAGATTTTAATGTCTTACGCCCTTACTAAAATCCTAGTTGAGTTTAATTTAGAAAGTTCTTTAAGAAAAGGTTCCCTACTAAGTTAGTCATTCTTCTTTTTCCTTATGTTTCCCCTTTTTCTTTTTGCTTCCCTCTTTTTCCCTTAGTTTTCTAATTTTTAAGTTTCCTTCTTTTCCCATTTTATCTAAAAGTCAAATTAGCAAGTGTAGAAAATTATCTTTTTCCCCTTTTTCTTTTTAATTAATAAATTTTTAATTAGCATATGTAACAAAACAATCAAACTCCAATAGTCTACTTCCTGACTTGATCCAGAGTCCAAGGGTTTCATCGATGCCTCTGCATCCTCGAGGTCCAAAGTCCATCACACTTAGGAGAACCCAGTCAATAACACCTCTCTATGTCAATACAACAAAATAACATATAATCACATCCCTAATGCCTCATAATCATAATCAAATGCCCAATAGTATAATAATCTGGATCACTCGCAAGCAAGAGTCCTCAAAGAATAAGTTTTCTTGTGCGCACAAGAGAGGGATGTCAAGGTTTCCCATGGCCTTATGTTGCACCTTTGTTAAATAACATTGTACTTTTTGAACTTTATTCAAGTATAATTTTCCAATTATTTTTTCTCACAATCCAACAAAAAATTTAGAGGAATTGTTGGAATTGCAGATATCAGTTGTTGAGATTGCATAATTCAAGTGCAATAATGATTTTTTCAAGGCACTAAATCCATTTATGCATTCAAAAATGCAATTCAAATAATGAAAATTTGCAATTTCAACAACAATTACATAGGTGAATTCCAATGATGGTTGCTAAAAATCTCCAAAGAGTAGAATGTTTAGACTTGTACAATTTATTTTCTTCCCTCCAATTATTTCTCCTATAGTTAATCCACTTGAATGGCTAAATATTTCATGTTAGGTTTTGGTTTAGAGTCTAATATCCCACATTCTTCTACCAAATTCCCATGCCCATTGGCCTATTTACAAAACTTGTTTGCAATATTATTTATTTCTATGCATAACTTCCCACCCTTGGTAATGTAATATGGACAAAAACTTGAATTTTATTTAAATAAAAAGTAATGTATTCTCTCCTAATTCTTTTCTCTCCTAGTTCTTTTCACTATGGTTGCACATTATCTATTGTCTACATATTCTTAGTGTTGATGGTGAGCCTTGTGTAAGGGACCTTATTTACTCTCAACTTAAAATAATATATACTTTTATAAGGGCCCTCATTTCACTATTGTTACACATTATCTATTATCTACATATTCTTAGTGTTGATGGTGAGTCTTGTATAAGGGCCCTCATTTACTCTCAACCTAAAACAATATCTACTTGGATTATAAGGGCCCTCGTTTACTCTCATAACCTAAAATAATATCTACTTGGATTAGTCATGATGCATCTTTAATGGTTTGACTATGTATTTTCCATATGATGTCAAGTTCTCCTTGTTTGTATTGTTTGACTCCATAACCCTTAGAATGACACTAGTCTTAGCAATTTACCATCATCTACTTTTATAAATTATATCGTACATTGTTTTTGTAAAGCTACTCTCTTATATCACCTTGTGCCTTATTGTTAAGGTCCTAACCCACACATAGGTAGATCAATGTATTCATATGTAATAAAGGTCAATATTAATAAGGCCTTTCAATAAAATAGAATAAGGAGGATGTAAGAAGACCTAATAGAAGCTTCCGCTTCTAGAAGGATCTTCCTCTAGATTCTTCTCTTAATAGACATATTTAATATAAATAACGGTCGAGGGTATGAGAACCCTAGCTTGGAGATTATTGTAACAGAGCGTTGCTCAATTGGAGGTTGCCCCCTCGAAGACACCTGCGAACATTTCTTTCTGAATCAAAGTGTTATTTCTATTGCTATTGTTACATCTTATTTGTGTATTGTGAAGATTATGTTGGATATTTTATTGTTATTCTGCCATTTCTATCATTTTATTTCAGTTCTGCATATTTTATATATCCGGTATCTTGCAAGTGGTATCAGAGCACTTTCCTTGGCAGAAATTGTGGGTATTTTTTTTTTCAGGGTAGAGACGTATTCCGACGTCTTTAAGCCACAGAGATCTGTTGTTACACACATAAACCCACAGTTGAGGGATTCATACACATAGGAAATACAAGTGGTTCTTAAGCGCACATCTGTTGGCCACCCTTGTAACCCCTCTTGGTACCCCTTCGAGTGGTAGCGCATCAGATAACACCTGTGTACGGATCAGCCTAAATTTCCTTAAGCCCTCTTTAGATAAACCTATCGGCCACCGGACTGCTATAGTGTCACCAAGAACAACACTCGGGAAGATACTCTCTAGTAGGTCTGGGTAGTCAGGTAGTACGACTAAGGGTACAGTCTATCCTCCTTAGTTAGTGCCCTGAGATATTGGGCCGAGTACTACTGCTGGACCCCACATGTATATCAAAGAGCTATAGCACAGGAAAACCCTTGTCTGTAGAACCCTTGAATACCTAACCCTTGGGGAACATAAACATAAACATAAACAAATTAAACAGGCGAGATCTATTGTCGTGCATCTATGTTTGGGTTGCTCAGTAAATACACATTTCTCTTTGGTTCAGAATTTGGGGATTTCAGCACTACATCATTCTTCATACCAAAATATAACCCCGTAGTTGTAAAAAAAAGGAAAAAAAAAAGTCTGGAAATTTTTTCACCATTATTTGAGACCTATTCCATTAGATTCATCTCTTCTCCCTTATCACATTCATCCATATCATTTTTCTGCAAAAATTTCTGACCCCACCCACTCCCTTTTCAGTTCACCCATCCTCATGGCCCATACCCGTAGCCAAGAACTAGAGTCTTGCTTCAACACCTTGCAATCTGGTTTCCTTGAGACCCAACAAGAATTGCAACAACTCAATGCTACTATTGCCTCCCGTGATGCATCCATAAATGCATCTGTAAATGTAGTTGTGCAGTCCGCAATGGCGGAATTCAAACACAAATTGACCACCCAGCTTGAATCTGTCTTTTCATCACTCTGCACCAAACTCAAGATCCCTACCGATGACTCTTTTCCTGATGCACATAAAAACAATAAAGGTGAAACTTCTTCCCATTCCTTTCAACCCCATCACTTTCAACGGGACATATGCCTTCCATGGGTGGATGTAACCAAATTTGATGGCTCGGACCCCACTGGTTGGGTCACCCAAATGGAACATTATTTCTCTCTCTACAACATTACAGATGACTTAACCAAACTCCGATATGGTGTTCTCCATCTAGATCAAGAACGCTGGCAATGGTGGCAATGGAGAAAAACTTCTCGTCAAGGGTATATTGCTTGGACCCAATTTGTGGCTGAGCTTTATGAACACTTTGACACTGACACCAACCATTTGGTCTGTTTGAAAAAATTGAAGAAATCAAGCACAGTAGAAGACTTCATAGCTGCATTTGAGCAACTGGCTTTTTGAATAGAGGGCATGACTTATGCTTTCTTTCGATAGTGTTTTATCAGTGGCCTCAAGGAGGATATTCGGGCCCATGTTCTCATGGCTCGACCTACGACTTGGGTGGAGGCTACCAAAAAATATAAAGAAGAACAACAAATTGTTTCCTCTCAAAACCGTAAGCCTTCCTTTATCCCTCGCCCTAAACCAGTAAACCCCACTACTCCCTCCGCCCCATTAAAAATCCAATAATTGACCAGGGCTGAAATGGTTGAATGCCAACTCAAAGGCCTCTGTTATAATTGTGATGACAAATATTTCCCAGGCCACAAATGTAAGGAACAAAATCTTTTTATGGCCATATTTGAGGATATTCCGAAAGAGGATGTTGACACTCCCCTTGTGCCCGAGTCACCAGAAATCACTAACATAAACCCTCCCTCTGACCCTCCGGAAGTGGAACCAATCAATTCCCTCAATGATCTCATCGGCTTCTCTACCCCCCAAACCCTCAAGTTAATTGGTTACATAAAGCACTGAAAGGTCATCATTATAGTCGATAGTGGCAGCACCCACAATTTTATTCATCGTCGCATTGCCCAAGAAACCCATTGCTACATCCATGTTGTCAACAATTTCCAAATCATGATTGCCAATGGTGGTTCTATGAAATGTGGTGGGCGCTGTGAAAATGTGTGTCTCCAAATCGGTGACTACAACCTAAAATCCCACATGTTTTCTATTTACATGGGTGGTTGCGACATTGTGTTGGGTGCAGATTGGCTAAGGACTTTGGGTCCCATTCTCATGGATTTTCAGAACTTAACCATGCAATTCGACCAAGGAGGCCACCAATATAAATTTCAAGGCATCACTGCTGGTTCACTTGAGGTCATTAGTTCTCATCGCATGAAAAACTGCTCAAAAAAGGTCATTCTGGTGTCATTGCCCAACTCCACTCCATACAAGCCATAGAGACCCCACCAATTCCCCAAGACCTCCAAGCCCTCCTTTCTAAACATCAAATGGTATTTTCCACTCCCCAAGGACTCCCTCCTTCCCGTGGTGTCCATGATCATTTCATTCCCCTTGTCCCAAGAAGCCTTCCCCCCAATATACGTCCATATCGCCACCCCTTTGCACAAAAAAATCAAATTGAAAAAATGGTCCAGGAACTCCTTATTGCCAGCTTCATCCGTCATAGTACGAGCCCTTAATACTCTCCAATCATCATGGTACTAAATAAAGAAGGTTCTTGGAGAATGTGTCCTGACTTCTGTGCTCTCAACAAACTAACCATCAAAGACAAATTTCCCATTCCTGTCATTGATGACCTCCTGGATGAATTGAGTGGCACCCAATTCTTTACCAAACTTGATCTTCACTCGGGATATCACCAGATACATATGAAAGAGACCGACATTCCCAAGACCGCCTTTCGCACTCATGAGGGCCACTATGAGTTTTTGGTCATGCCCTTTGGTTTGTGTAACGCCCCCTCCACCTTCCAGAGCCTCATGAACCATGTCTTCCACCCTTTTCTCTGTCATTTTGTTTTAGTTTTCTTTGATGATATCCTCATCTATAGCAAAACCTGGACATACAATCTTACTCATGTGGATCAAGTTCTCCACCTACTCTCTCAGCACCAACTTTTCCTAAAACAGTCCAAATGTGCTTTTGGTGCCTCAGAAGTAGAATACTTGGGTCATCTAGTGGGAAAGGATGGAATTAGGGTGAACCCAAAAAATATTGAGGCTATACAAGATTGGTCGCACCCAAAGACTCTAAAAATATCGCGTGGATTTTTGGGCCTCACAGGGTATTATCGCAAGTTTGTTAAGAACTACGGAAAGATTGCAGCACCTCTCACGGCTCTCCTCAAAAAGAACTCTTTCACTTGGACTCCAGTAGCTACTCAAGATTTTCAAACCTTGAAGACGGCCATGTGCACCACTCCGGTTCTAGCCCTTCCTGACTTCACAAAGACCTTTGTGTTGGAATGTGACACCTCAGGGAAAGGAATCGGCGGTGTCCTTATGCAAGAGGGTCAACCTTTGGCCTTCACTAGCAAGCAACTGTCTGAAAAGAATCTGGGCAAACCCATTTATGAAAAATAAATGTTGGTGATTCTGCATGTTGTTGAGTTGTGGTGTCCGTATCTCTTGGGGAAACACTTCCAAATTAAGACAGACCATCAAAGCCTCAAGTACTTTCTATAACAACACATTTCCTCCCAGGAACAACAAAAATGGGTGACTAAGCTCTTTGGATATGATTATGAGATCATTTACAAGAAGGGCAAAGACAATGTTGTGGTGGATGCACTGTCCCAGAAATATGAAGACAAAGGATCCATTTTTTCTCTTTCCTTCATTATACCCGATTGGCTCCAAGCTGTGCGCCACGAATGGCTTCAAGATCCCAAAATTTCGCATCTGATCCAACAACTGCAGAACAAGGCTCCAACTCCCCTAGGATACTCCTGGCTCCAGGATGAGCTTCAATACAAAGGTCGCTTGTATTTAAGTAAACAATCCAAGCTCAAATCCACGGTGCTTTCTGAGCTTCATGCTACACCCACAACGGGGCACTCAGGGTTCACCAAAACATATGATCGAGTCAAACGTTCTTTTTTCTGGGATGGTATGAAACAGGACATACGTAAGTTTGTCGCTGAATGTGAGGTGTGTCAACACAACAAGGGAGAAACAGTCAAATCTCCAGGCACCCTCCAACTGCTTTCGATTCCCCCTACTATTTGGAAGGATATCTCTATGGACTTTATTACAAGCTTACCCAAATCGGGGAATAAATCAGTCATAATGGTGGTGGTGGATTGCCTTTCCAAGTATGCTCATTTTTGCACTCTTCCCCACCCATTTACTGCATCCATGGTGGCTCAAATTTTCATGGACCAGGTCTTCAAGCTTTATGGCATACTGCACTCTATTGTTTCCGATCGAGACCCAACTTTCACAAGCAATTTTTGGCAAGAGTTGTTTAAGCTACAAGGCACACAAATGCATCTCAGCTTAGATTATCATCCCCAAATAGATGGTCAAACGGAAGTTGTCAACAAGTGTTTGGAAACATATCTGAGGTGTTTTGCCTTTGAAAAATAACACAAGTGGGCTCAATGGTTACCCCTCGCCGAATGGTGGTACAACACTACATACTATACATCCACTCGCATGACTCCTTTTGAAGCGGTATATGGACAGAAGCCACCTTCAAATCTCTCATACTTACCGGGTACCTCGAAGGTCCACGCGGTTGACCAAACACTTACAGTCCAAGAGGATATCCTTCGTACCCTTAAAGAGAACTTGGTCATGGAAGAGAATAGAATGAAGCAACAAGCAGATCAAGGTCGCTCTAAACGTCAATTTGCAGAAGGGGATCAGGTGTTTCTGAGACTGCAACCATATAAGCAAACTTCCCTCAAGGTCGAGCATTGTCAGAAGCTAGAACCTTTATTTTATGGCCCTTACACAGTTCTCAAGAGTGTTGGACAAGTCGCATATCAGTTAGCTCTGCCCAGTCATTCGAAGCTACATCCTTTTTTTCATTTTTCATGCTTGAAGAAGGTGATTGGAACTAGGTGCCAAATTCAAACCAACCTTCCACAGTTAGTTGAAGAAGGATCCATTTGGCTACAGCCAGAAGCAGTTTTGGACCAGCGTGAGCGTCGCCTGTGTCAGAGAACCATCAAGGAAGTGCTAGTACAGTGGAAAGATATGACTCCAGCAGATGCCACTTGGGAACCAACTACCATTC
>ML778712.1:684507-707560 GCA_009831015.1 Picea engelmannii
GGATCGCACCCGGCCTGAGCCACACCAACCCTTAACATGGTTGGATTTTTTGTCCCCGCAGGTTTCGAACCGGTGACTTTAACATCACGGAGTGGCTTAACAACACACTCCGTCACCGACTGTCCTACACCTCGGGGACAAGTGCCAATTATCGTTGTTCGAGGTCGTCTTGATTGTTTAAAAGGGGACATCGTCCTCTAAAAGAATTGATGAACTTTTGTTGAATCTCATGTTATCTATTTTCTTGTGTGTAATTCGATTTTCATTTTCTCTAAGATTATTGAGAGATAATTTTCGTTTTTGTTTTCTGTGAGCGTTGAGAGAGAATGCACATTGAAGGAACTGGTGCGCATCTCTTGTTTTGATGAGCGTGTAATCCAAGTCGCCTTCAGTTCGTTTGTTGGCAGCATGAAGGATTAAACAAGGCGTCCATCTTTAAGAAGAGGAGGAGATACACAAGGTTCCATTTAGCTCAGTGTAGCAAACCATCCAGGCGTATCTATCTCTCTATAGGAAGGCGTAGCGCCTCCCTCTATCCATTAATTCGATTTTCCCACTTCTTCATTATTGCGCCCTCCATCTAATTTGCCCCTTCTTGCTAAGCGTTCATTTCTCGTTCAGTTCCATTAGCATTCTCCTTCATAAAAAATTATCCACTAGATTCAATTTTTTTTTTGGATATTCATCTCTCTCCTCATGTTCTTGCTCAAAGTGTCACATTCACCCTTCTCAGGGTTCTTCTCACACCCTCCTCAGGGTCTATTTAGTGCCTGTTGACCATGCCTCCTTGACGAGAGGAGAGGCCTTCACTGAGGAATCCAGCGTAGACACATCAAGTCTAGTTAAAGACTTGGCATTGGCTCTCCAAGAACTGATTTGACTCCAACAATGATGACCTTCAACGACCATGCAGGTGGACACCCGTTTTCAGTTACCCAAGTTCGTTGGCCAAATGAATGGAGAGACAGTCGATTCCTGGATTCGTAGCCTCTCCACTTACTTCAAGACCTTGCTTGAAATGGAAGAGGCCACAAATTGCAAATAGCCAGCCTTCAACTAGAAGGAATCGCACAAACATGGTGGGACACACAATTGGATATCTTGGAATTGATCGTAGAGCTCGGTACATCGTCTTTCCCGACAAATGGTCGCATTGCATCATGGGATATGTTATGTCAGGCATTGAGGGAACGCTTCTACCCTCCAGGATATCTTTTGAATTTGCTCGCCAAGTGGTTACAACTCCATCAACTTTCCAATGAGTCAGTTCAGGGATACATCGATGTCTTTTTCAAGTTACACATCCAGCTACATGTCAGCGAACCAGACGAGGTATTAATAATTAAGCTAAATTTCGGTTTAACGTTACCTCTCTAGTGGGAGGTAGATATTTTTGACAATGCTTCTCTAGACAAGGCTTTGTTACGGGCCTTGTCCTTAGAAAGAAAGGTGGCTCCTCACATTTGATATCTATCATATTGAACCCAGACTCATAACCCACCTCCTTCTCATTCTCAACCTTATCCTTCTTCCTCGTTGACGACCAACAATGCAGTTTGGTGTAATTTTCACAAGACCAACTCCCACAACTCTACTAAGTGTCGAGCCATTAAAAATAGCCACCCCCATCAAACCTTATTTGCAGAGGCCACACCTACTGAGTTTCTCGAGCAACCAGAAGTCATATCTCTCACCAAACCCACCACAGTCTACCCATCCCTCATTCTCATGAATACGCCAGAACCAGGTCACCCTAACGTTCCCCTATTCACTCACAACTGCCAAATTAAAAATGAACTCACTACTCTCATTCTGGACAATGGTAGTAAAGATAATCTGATATCACAAGACTTAGTCCAACATCTGCAACTCCCCACCACCACACACCCCGATCCATATCACCTTGGATGGGTACAAAAGGGTAGTCCTCGCATTACTATTGCTCGATGTTGTGTTGTCACTTTCGCCATTGGTCCTTTTCATGACACTGTGATCTGCGATGTGTCCCCATTAGATTACGTTGATCTCCTTCTCGGTCTTCTTTACCAACAAGATCGACAAGCAATGTATCATGCAAATACACATCAATACCACCTTAAACATGCTGGGTGCACCTATGTACTTACTCCATCGTCTATCACTTCACCAATACCACAGCCACTCACCATGTTACCAATACCACCAATGTATCTTTGTGTTTGACCTGCCATGTTCAACCCGAGAACCTACTAATTAGACACCTCCAACAACACTCCCTCTACGCCTGGAATTTACCAATGTCTTTCAGCCTCCCTCAAGGAGCCCACCCCCACGAGCCCTTGCTCCATCCAATGATCTCATTCATGATGTATCATTACCCAATGCTCCATTATCTCAATCAGTTACCCAAGACACTATTGAATGTCCTCTAGTTACCACATACCATTCTCTCATCCAAGACGCAATTAAATATCGCTATCCCTTACCCTAGATTGCCTTTAATTTTTCTCTTGGAATGATGCATAAACAGGTCGGTCGCCCAATGTATGACCAATCCGAGACCTTGTCCACACCCAAATTTACTTACCACCACTACGCCAAAGAATTCCACCTCTTGATGTCGGATTTGCAGAAGTGGCACCCTTACAACAGGGTCACACCCTCTTCCACATACTTTTTACCTTTGGAGGTCTTTCTTGGATTTCAATCTAAGGTGCCCACAAAGATGCCTCTCATTTTGACTACATCAGGATCAACGCATCAACACTGAGAACAACAGGCCGACCATAGTGGCGTTCACAATTTATCACAGGAACGCATTCCAGTCACAACATCCTTGCAAGTAACACCGGATCGCTCCAAGTAACATCATGTTTCATACCTAGTCAGTAAACAATGCCAATCTCCAGAGAGACAGAACAAGTAGATGGCAGTCGATGTAGTGCAGTGAAAGTTCCATGAATGGGTGGCGGAATGAGTGGGCGGCGGAAGCAGGAACGCTTCCGGATCTAAACAGGGAGGAATTGGGACACCAAGAAGGGCGTCCCCCTTCCTTGGCCAACTAGTAGAAACCTCTATTGTAATCTGATCTCGCAAGTCCGAGAAAATTTCTCTGGCTAGTCTAAATGCACAAAGAAATGCAGAAGAATAAAGCGGCAATTACCGTTGTTGGAGATTGCCTTGACTGTTTAAAAAGGGACATGGTCCTCTAAAAGAATTGATGAAGTTTTGCTGAATCTTGAGTTATCTATTTCCTTGTGTGTAATTCGATTTTCTTTTTCTCTGATAATATTGAGAGATCATTTTCGTTTTCCTGTTCGGTGAGTGCTGACAGAGAATGCGCACCAAAGGAACTGGTGCGCATCTCTTGTTCTGCTGAGCGTGTAAGCCAAGTCCCCTTCAGTTCGTTTGTTGGCAGCGTGAAGAGTAAACAAGGCGTCCATCTTCAAGAAGAGGAGGAGATACGCAGAGTTCCATTTAGCTCAGCGTAGCAAACCGTCCAAACGTCTCCATCTCTGTGTAGGAAGGCGTAGCGCTCCCCTCTATCCATTAATTCGATTTCCCCTCTTCTTCATTATTGTGCCCTCCATCTAATTCGCCCCTTCTTGCTAAGCGTTCATTCCTCGTTCAGTTCCATTAGCATTCTCCTTCGGAAAAATCGTGTCTCCCTTGTAGAAGACGCCCTCACACCCAGATCATCGCACCTTGCAAGCAGATGCTAGAGGCAATGGGGAGCGATATTGAGGAGTGAATGATGAGATCCATGGCGCTCTCTCTCACCAACTGCATGTTCAATGTCATGCTCGCGGACAAGCTGCTCAAGAATTCGACGTGGGAGAGAAGCATCCATAACTTGCTTTACCATTCGTAGAGCGTCTGCGCACATGACCAAAAAACCAAAAAAATAAAGAAGAAATGAAATATGAAAAACAACACACAACTCGAACTAGAAAACTCTTACCATTGCATTCACTGAAAGGCGGAGTGGTGATTTGTTCTTGTGCCTATGTCTAGGAAAAGCATCCATTCATTTCGTGCCGTCTTGAGCCAGTAGTTGTACAGGCTATCTCAAAAATGAAGAAACAAACCGTAGAAAGGTTGGTCTGTGGGGTATTCATGAGCGCGTGGGGACCTTTAAAATTCAAAATTGCCAAAGAGGTTCAAAATTCAAATTTGAAATTGAAATGCAAGGGAGTGCGTCTTGGGAGGTGATCCATTAGGGAGATCGTAGTCCTTTCGTTCCGTTGGATTAGGTGGGGTGGTTGGATGTTTTAGCCGTCCGAGATGAGTAAGCTAAATCAGGAGCAATCTCAGCGTTTGGGGATAGTAACACAGCACAGCAGGAACAGGGTCGCCAGAAAACTACCATTAGGGAGATCGTAGTCCTTTCGTTCCGTTGGATTAGGTGGGGTTGTTGGATGTTTTAACCGTCCGAAAGGAGTAAGCTAAATCAGGAGCAATCTCAGCGTTTGGGGATAGTAACACAGCACAGCAGGAACAGGGTCGCCAGAAAACTACTTGCAGAAGGACCTACCGGAAGGGAAGGTTATATTTCAAACTGAAGGGTTAACTTTATTGTAATTCTTTTAAATTGATAGGTGAAAATAAATTATCTTAAAATAATTATTTTATAATCTATTCATTCTTCAAACATAACATATTAATCATTAACTTAAATTAAAGATAACATTCTAAACAATTTCATGATATCTTTATTTACTACTTTAGTTGAAATTCAACATATAATTGAAACATAAATAAATTCCATGATAACATAATCAAATTATTTTTAAATTGTTTCCCAAATTCTATTTTATTAAATTTAATTTCATAAAAATTATACAGAAATATTATATACAAAGTTGAAAAAAATAAAAAATATACAAGTAATATTAAAAAAAATTGATAATCTTTAAATTATTCAAAATTGTGTTTTAAAAAACTCTTTTAAGATAAATATTAACTTAAAATAATTATTAGAATGAAAATTCTCATTACCATTGTTTATGAGGAGTGTAAATGGATAAACTTCTCTATAAGAGACAATAGGCAACTCAAAGTTTTTAATGAAGTAGTATGCTAAAAAAACAAAATTTCTTATAATTAAAAATTCTAGCACACTACAACTCAATATCATTGAATATAGGGTATAACTAAAACCAATGAACACTCATGTCACTTTCCCTTTTTTTCATTAAAAAAAAATTCCTCTCCTCACCTCTCCCTCTTGCTTTACTGGGACTTGGTATCTCTCCTCTCCCTCTTGCTTTACTTAGGCAAAACTACTCCTTCCTACTGCCCAAGTCTCACTTGGAATGACGGAAGGTTTCCCAAAGAGACAACGAGTTTAGTAAATAAAATGATAATGTAAATTTTTTTTTTTTAAAAAGTTTATTTTAAAACTTAAATTTAAATTGATTTATATTAATTTAGACCAACAAGAATGTAATTGGAATTTCTTGAGAATTCAAAAAATTGTTGTAAGTATAATTTTCCAAACTCATAACTTATAGGAAAGTCTAAAATAAAATAGTACAAAGTCCTAAGAAACTCATACAAAACCTACAACAAAACAAACACTCTGAACTTGGGAAGGATTGTTTTGATAAAAGAAATTGACTTACAATTCACAACTTAATCTTCAACTTCCAAGACACAAAGCTTGTTGTTGGGGCTTAGAGAATTCAAGATTTGATCCTCAATTTCTATGGATTCAATAAATAGAATATGCATGCATTAGTAGCTCCATAAAAATATGATTGTATTGTAGAAAAAGCATAACAATTATTTCTTTGAATTAATTTGGCACATGAAAAATTGTTAACTTTCTTTTTTTAATTGCTAACATATACAGGAAAATGACTAATAAAAAAAAAACTTATAAAAATAACAAAATAATTAAAAATAAAACATATTAAGGAAATTTTCTAATCCATAAAAACAATGAAAAGTATAACATACTAAGAATTTAATTTGGGCTTCAATTGAAAAAATCTGAAATAATTTTCATTTCAAATTTGATAAATAATTTTTTATTTTAATTTTCATTTACACTAGAAATAAATTCAATCCCTTCTATGAAGAACTATATGACTCTTCAAGGGCAATGAAGACCTCAATTTTGATCTGTGCTCTCGAGTTAGCCTACTCTATTTGGCTTCGTTTCCTATCGATCATATGCAAAAGTACTGTGTAATACTGACAGGACTGCACGTGATACCTTATTGTGCTGCGTATACAGGTATGTGCTAATTTATAATGACAAATAAATTCATGATAAGGTTAGCTATATTAACGATGGACAGCAATAAAATTAACGCAGACTCTCGACATGTATTTTCCTCTTGAGAATAATAAGAACAAACCGCTAAGTTCGCGATTCCAAAAACAAAAGACTGCACCACATAAATGTTGGCAAATGTACAATATACGCAAATGAGAAAGCTTGTTACATCAAGCTTAACATTTTTTTCAACTTTGTTATGACAACGGGAAAACCCTAAAGCCTCTTCTCTCTTTCAGGCAATATAGATCAATATATCTGCAATAGCAGATTACGTTATATGTAATACTTATCGCTATATGTTATAACTCCTCTCATCTGACATCACTAATAAAATGCTCTACGTCCAGCCACCTGCTCTTCCATATTTTAAACACAGCCATGGCTTAGCAATAAAGGTAGGTGCCATTCCAAGTAGCTGTTCCCATGATTTGAAGGAGCCACTATGCTCCTAGCCATAGCTCTATGACCGTCGCAACCTAATTCCTTCAACAGAATTTGATTTTGGGTATTTCTGATACATTGCACAGACACATACTCCGTGTGAGATATACAGGACGATTATTAATTGTCGATCATTATCCATACCTAAATGGAAGCGATAAAACAATGTTAACTTGTACAATCTCGTAACAATAATATGCAATGCATTCAAAAGATAAGTCTTATAGATCAAATATTTGTTTTTTTTATCATGCTATGATATTTTATTTTCCTGGAATGGCAATTTCTAGGGTAATGAACTTCATGAGCTCAAATTATTGTTTTAACTTCGTTTATTTTAAAGCTTCAATTTTTATAATTATCATAAAACATTGACAATTACATGCCCTCTATCAATAAGGAAATGAATCATGTTTATATTCAAGTTCGGATAAGATTAATAGCAAAGGGGCTGAAGCGTTTGAACCTTTAGATGTTGATCTGTCTCACCCAGTATCTAACGTAATTATGCATGCTCTTTGTAAATCATCCACCATGCATGCATGGCCTTTCTCTCTACTCTTTTAGCAGTTATGATTCACTACTTCATATTGCTTAATGCTATTTCATAAATATGATAATGTTGTTGAATGTGGTGAATGAGCATGAGCCAATTTGACAACGATTCATAGAGATTGGTGGCACATGTATAAGATAGACCAACCATGGAGCATGAAATAATATTCTATTATCTATGAATGAATGAGAATCTTTGCAGCCTTCCAACAACAATCATATGTTTATTTATAATAAACTAGTGATGTTTATTTACAATTATGGTTTTGCATTGGAAATTGTGTTTTTAAATTCTATAATTTTAATTAAAAAATGGTAACTGAAAAATTGAAATTACAGTTGTTAGGTTTATAAGCTATACACATAAATAAATATTAAACAAAAAACTTGTAAGAGGTACAATAGCTCTAACATAATTGATATTTAGTTCAATCATATACATAACTATTTTTCATAATCTTTTTATAAATATTTTAACTAATATTTATTAGACATTTTTATTTTTTCCTCATCTTTAACTTTTCCTTAGACTTCTATGCTTGATCTACACCATTATAAAGCCATCATATAATTAAGACATTATTGATGATTTACAAGGTGTTAATTCTTCATAGTCCTCTTAATGAATACTTATTGATATTTCTTCAAGTGTCTTTTGAAGTGGTCCCATTTTAATGTTCTACTTCTATGGCCTTTTCCTTTGATGCTCTTTGTCTTTATCCTTTGTCTTTTACAATCTTCATCTTTGATCTTTCTACACATTTTTTTTCTTATTCATTATGCATCATTTTTTTCAATGTACCTGCAAAATACAAAAATGATGTTTATTAAAGTCCATATTAAAAGTTAACATACACACAAATACATGGATTGTTAGCATGTATATCTATTAGTTCTCTAAGAAACTTAGTTTTTTCATACATGATTCATCTACAATTCTTGAATAACAAATCTTCACAGATGTACCTTTTATTGCCCACACATCTTCATCATTCATCGTCCTCAATTTTATTTTCCTTACCCATAACCACATTATGGTATTTCTTTGTCTTTTCTGGACTATTGTGGATGATTATATCAGGTCTCTTTCATTTCTCATGACAATTGCTTTTTTTTTTACTGCAAACCATCAACAATAAAGTTATGAGAGTACAATTTCCTTATCACTGAATACATTCATCATGGTTTGTCTTAGGTACATTTAATATTATATATTTTTTCATTTGAGGTTAATCTAACCCTTATACAAACATACGACTCATACCATTTTTTTTATCACCAAAAAACACTATCAAGGGGACTTTAATATTTTTTGGAATATATACTTAATCTTCTTGAAATTATGTAAACACGTGGTATTCATTTATTCTTACCTTCTTATTCCTTCTTCATTCATTTATTTTTTTCCTCACTCTTCATTTTCATTTTAGTGTGTCATTCTCTTTGATCTTCAATCTTCTAAGTCTTTGTTTTTTTTCTTTCTTCAATACTTATCTCTTGCTTCTTTTTTTCATTTTCAAGAGTCATTATTATTTTAGTTTTCTTGTACTTTTCTCTATCATATTCTCCTATCTAGTGAATTCATATATTTCATCTTCTTCATCTTATTTATCTACATCATTTGTGTCAAAATTTCCATTTGGAATTGTCTTATGCTTGAGATCTTCTTGATATTCTCCATGTCTATGCTTGAGATCTTCTTGATATTCTCCATGTCAAATTTTCCATTTGGAATTGTCTTATGCTTGAGATCTAGTGAATTCATATATTTCATCTTCTTCATCTTATTTATCTACATCATTTGTGTCAAAAATTCCATTTAAAATTGTCTTATGCTTGAGATCTTCTTGATATTCTCCATATCATCATAATATTTTTTAATCTAGAAACCAATATTAATGCAAACAATTTTTAATGTTAAATATGACCATTTCTAACATAAACTCAAACTAATGGAAATAAATGTCAATACAATGAAATCTCCATTCTTTCAACCAAACTTACATTAATGTATTTTCAAAACATGACAATCTCTATATATTTAACTTTGGACTGAAAAGACTTAATTATAACTTTCTACTCACCCTTTGACATTTTTAAAAACTTTGACTCACATAAGTTGAATTTGATTTTGAATGAATAAATTTTACTTATATTTTTTAATTCGTGATATATGACTAATAAATTTTACTTATATTTTTTAATTCGTGACATATGACATCAACAAACACTTTTTCTTTTCTATAAGACTCTGAATTTTAACTTTAATTTTTATTCGTCAATTTAATTTTAAATCTTAACTATTTGCTTTTAAATCTCAAATTTTCTCAATAGACTTTGACTCCATACATCAACGCTCTTAACCACTTTTGTTTCCATGATTTGCGTGGACTTGAATCCAAATATAAGTATTCTATGTTTTTAATTTTACTAAGAAAAACCATTTAAAAGGGCTTGAAACTCTTTCAAAACAAAAAAATTATATAGAGTGATAGATTGACATAAATAAAATAATTTGCATTATAGCATTAACTTTTATGATGATGTGTAAAATGATTTAGTGTTGGAATATTTGAAAATCAGATTTCATCAAGCTACAAATCTTATAATCAAGCTATATGTCTAATGAATTTATCCACATTTAATGTACAACTACATTGTTTATAGGAAAGGAAAGAATTAAAATCGGAAAGAATTGGTCTAATATCGGAAATAATCAGAATCGAAAAGAATAAGTTCAATATCGGAAATAATCAATCCAGTATCAGAAAGATTCAATCGGAAAGAATCAATCCAATATTTCAACACTCCCCCTCAAGTTGGTGCATAGATGTCACACATGCCCAACTTGCCCAAAAACTTTGAGAACACTCGAACTGAAACAACTTTTGTGAGAATATCGGCCAACTGATCCTCTGATCGAATCATGGGAAAGTTCACAATTTTCTCATCCAACTTCTCCTTAATGAAGAATCTATCGACCTCCACATTCTTTGTACAATCATGTTGAACTGGATTATGAGCAATATCACACGATGCTTTATTGTCACAATATATGTGAATTGGTTGCCTAGGCGGACAACCCAAATCTCCGAGGAGAAGTCGTAGCCACAATGTTTCACATATTCCAAGCGCCATACCTCTAAATTCATCCTCCGCACTTGATTGGGAAACAACGTTATGTTTTTTTCTTCTCCATGTAACGAGACTACCTCCTACAAAGGTGAAATAACCTGAAGTAGACCACCTATCATATACTTCTCCAGCCCAGTCAACATCAGTATATGCATCCACGCTTTGATAATCTTCATTTTTAGTGATCAAAATTCCTTTTCCAGGAGCAGACTTAAGATACCTCAAAATGCGCACAATTGCGTTCATATGTTACTCTCCAGGATTATGCATAAATTGCCTAACAATACTCAATGCATAGGCAAGGTGGTCTTGTGTGTGCTAAGTACATCAACCTTCCTATGAGCCTCCAACATCTTCCTTTATCCACTGGTACCTAATGAGACTCAATACATAACTTCAATCCTTCTTCCATTGGTGTATTAGTTGGTTGGCATGTTGACATACCGGTTTCTTGTAACAAATATAAGGCATACTTTCTTTGAGACAGAAAGATCCCTTTATCAAACCGAGATACTTTGATCCCAAGGAAATATTTCAAGGAGCCGAGGTCTTTCATTTCAAATTATTTGGACAAGTAAACTTGTAGGGCCTTCCTTTCTTCCGAGTCATTTCCTGTAACCTCCATGTCATCCACATATACAATAAGTGTACTGATCTTACCCTGTTGTTTCTTCAAGAATAAATTGTGGTCTGAATTGCTCTGATGGTAACCAAAGGCTTTCATATACTTTGTAAACCTTATGAACCATGCTCTCGGAGATTGTTTCAACCCATACAGTGACTTCTTTAATCTTCACACCTTCAGACTATGCATTTCTGGTATCATGCATCTGGGAGGGAGTTCCATGTAAAATTCTTTGGACAACTCTCCATGCAGAAAGCATTCATCACATCAAACTGTTGTAATGGCCAATCCAAGTTTGCAGCTAGAGACAACAAGACTCGTACTGTGTTGATTTTAGCTACAGGTGCAAATGTCTCTATATAATCGATCCCATAGGTTTGGGTGTACCCTTTTGCCACAAGTCTCACCTTAAAGTGTTCAAGTGTACCATCTTCTTTGTATTTTACAGTATAAACCCACTGACATCCAACTGGTTTCTTTCCTGGTGGACGATCAACAAGTTCCCAGGTTTTATTTTCCTACAAGGATTTCATCTCCTCATTCATGGCGGATTTCCACCTTGGGTCAGCTAAGGCTTCTTGCACATTGTTAGGAATAGATACATTAGATAATTGATTCACAAATGATTGATTTGATTCTAACAAATGATGGTTAGACACATAATGACTTATGGGATATTTGACTTTACTAGAAAGTTCGGGTTCATATTTGGGTTTAGGGATACCTCTGGTGTGACGTTATGGTAGTTGTTTTCTATATGGTTCAAGAGCATCCTTAGCAAGCGATTGGTTTGGTGTATCAGTTCCCTATGGTGTGAGGGACTTGGACGGAGGTGGAGCCACAACTTCAATTTCTGGGTGTTCATCACTCCTTTGGTCCAAAGTTTCTGGGTGTTCACCCACTTCTTGAATGACAGTTTCTAATAGTTCCCCATCTTCAGAGATGTCTAATTTACCCACATCCAATTCCAAATCCACTTCTTGATCAACAGGTTCAGAGAGTTCCCCTCCTTCTGGGATGTCCAACTTACCCTCATCTTCAAAGATGTGAACATCCACATCTTTAGGGATGTCAACATCATAGTCTAGAGTCTGGATTTCCTTCTTATACTCCCCTTGAAGTTCAGGCTCAGAGGAAAAATAGATCGAGTCTTCATGAAAAACTACATCCAATGAAATAAACATTCGATGTGTTGGAGGATGATAGCATCGGTACCCCTTTTGATAATCAATGTATCCTAGAAAGACGCATCACAACGCCCAAGGATTCAAATTGTTGCATTGATGCTTATGGAGGTGTACAAATGCTACACAGCCAAAGACGTGAGGAGGTAAATTTGGGACGATTGGGGCAATAATTGCTTCGAAGAGAGCCTGGGATGGTGTCTGGAAATCAATAGTGTTGGAGGGTACCCGGTTGATCAAATATGTTGCAGAGGTAAGTGCTTCTCCCCAATAAGATAACAACATATGGGATTCTATCAATGAAGCATGGACAACCTCCAATAAGTGATGATTTTTCCGCTCGGCCATCCCGTTCTGTTGAGGTGTATTGGAACAAGTAGTTTGATGAATAGTTGCATATGCTTCCAAATACTGTTGAAGTTCAAAACTCAAATATTCACCTCCATTGTCAGTGCGGAGAACCTGAACCTGTGCATTGTACTGAGTATGAACCATTTTATGAAATTTTTGAAATAACAAGTTCACTTCCCCTTTAGACTTCATCAAGCACACCCAAGTCATCCTGGTATAGTCATCAATAAAAGTAACAATCCAACGTGATCCACCCAAGGTAATGACTCTGGATGGACCCCAAACATCAGAATGTATGACCATAAAAGGAACTGTAATTTTATTCAAAGTTAATGGAAATGAAGCACGATGGATTTTTGCAAGTTCACAAACATCGCATCAGAAACTAGAAACAACAAATCTTGCAAATAAACTAGGAAATGATTTCTTCAGGTAACCAAAGGAAGCATGCCCCATACGTCGATGCCATAACAAAATTTCATATTTCTTCTTCTCCCCCTTAGAGCCATCCACTGTGAAATCTTGACGCAACTTGTCTGAACTCTTTGACGCCAAGTCCAAGTAATACAACTTCCCTCGCCTAACACCACAACCAATCGTTTGCCTCATTCGGATGTCCTTAAACACACAAAAATTAGGCCAAAAAATTACAACACAAAGTAAGGCTGTGGTTATTTGGGAAACTGACAACAAGTTATAATCCAAAGATGGAACAACTAAAACATAATTTAGATTCAAAGTATCAGTGAGAGGCAAGGTATTTTCTCCAATAACTAGGGCCAAAGAACCATTGATAGTGGAAACAAATTTTTGTGAGGATGGTTTAAGGGGTGAGACCTGTCTATAATCAAATGTCATATGATCTTTAGCACCGAAATCAATTATCCAGGCACTATTAGAAACAAGTGTAGATATATTTAAAACCTTACCACCATTACCTGTCGCTACTGCTAATGCTGAGATCTGTCCCGCAACATCATCCTCTTTCCTTGTTTCAACAACTGCAACACTGGAGGTCTTTATGGAATCCTCTTCTGTGAATCACGACTATGATCCCAGCAGTCTGGATACCCCACAAGTTCAAAGCAGTGACTTTTGGCATGACTAGTTTGATGGCAATGAGTGTATTTGTAGGAGGATTTATCAACACCAATAGTGGTCTTAGGATGGCTGGGCCTTGTTAGGTCATGCTGGTTTTGAGGAGGTCGGTTCTGATTAGACCGGTTTCGAGTCACCATCGTTGAAGCTTCATATTTTTTTGGTTCTCCATTCATCGTTGCGCATCAAACAGATTCACGACAGACCAGTGCATAACATGCTTCTAGTTCGGGAATAGGATCATTTCTCAAAATTTCACCACGGATTTGTTCGAAGTCACCATCTAATCTAGCAAGAAAAATGTGCACCCTTTGTTGTTGAACTGATTTTCAGTAAGATTCAACATCCTTCGCATTCTCCATGATCATCTTATCACGATGATCTAACTCACTAAAAATCTAGGTTAATTCTCCATAATACATAGAGAGTGTTCTACCATTCTGTTTAGCAGAGAAGGCCCTTTGATTCAAGAAATAAACCTGTAATTCATCTGCTCCATCATAAAAGGATTTAGAAAGAGCTTTCCAAATATCTCGAGTGGTGGGTAAGCAAATGTATCGCTTCATAATTTCTGGGGACATAGACATCAACAACCATCTCTTGACCTTTTGATTGTCTGCATACCACTTTTCATATCCATCATCCTTCTCGGAAAGTGGCTATGAAGTGCCACAAATAAAGGAGAGTTTCTCCTTCTCAACAATATGCATCTCCATGATTTGAGACCACATATCATAAAAAATTTTATCGAGTACAAATCCATGCTTTGAACGATGAACCTTCGGATTGCATAATAATGGGAGAAGATTTATTCCCAAATGATTCAGAATCTGAATTGGCCATGGTTCAATGAGAGATACAAATGATTCAAGTTTCGAGGCTTTGATACCAACTTGAAAATCAGATTTCGAGAAGAATATTTTTTTCTTATCTTTCAATGAATCTGTATAGGTACATATATAATGGATCCTCAAGCTGCAAATCCTATAATCAAGCTATATGTTTAATGAACCTACCCACACCTAATGTACAACTACATTGTTTACAAGAAAGGAAAGAATCAGAATCTAAAAGAATCAGTCCAATATTGGAAGTAATCAGAATCGGAAAGAATCAGTCCAATATCGGAAATAATCAGAATTGGAAAGAATCAGTCCAATATCAGAAATAATCAATCTAGTATTGGAAAGAATCAATCCAATATTTCAACAGGAACTATTTATCTAATATATTTGATCATGTATTGAGTAGTAGAGTTAATCTTTAATTGAGATGTGTGATCATATTCTTAGGAGGTTGTTTGAGAGTTGGATTTGTGAGATTCTTATTTAGTGTTTTGTTGAGATATTCTCTCAACATATCCTTTTGTATTTGGAATAAGTTAGATATGATAACAACCTATACACTCTATATAATAGACTCCAAATGTAATGTAAAGAATATTCCATAATTCATTATTTGTGCATATTACTCTACTCTTGAGTTTTAATATAGTATCATAGTAGAGTTGGACTAGATATAACTCCCTCACAAGAGTGCCAAGAACATGGGGAGAGTAGAGTAGATAATTTTTTTCATGTGGAGAGTAGAGTAGGAACATGTGAGTTGCTTCTTTCCTCATCTATAATTATGTCATACCTTGTGAATCTGTATGAGCTTATTGGAAGTCAAATGAAGTTAGAGAAATGGGATAGAATCAAATTCGAGAAGGAAGCTTGGTGAAAGACTACTCCAACGATGCCTACGACCTATGTTAGTAATCTCTGCAGCCCCTATGTGAACGATCTTATTTCACTATTGTTTGGAGTCTGCATATTCTTAACTTCTTTTTTTTTCTCACACATGTTGAACCCTGGTGGCAGCTTGTTGTTCTAAATGGAGCTTGTTGTTCTGAATGGAGGAGGAGATGGATCAAGCAATAATCTGACATAAATAGCTTGAAGAACATAAAATAATAATTCAGGAAGCTTGGGCTTCAAACATATTATTGGTAATGTGTGCTCGAAGCGAGGACATTTCAGTGAGTGAGAACCCCATTTATCCATTTTTGCCAAAAAGGTATACCTGCATTTGATGTAGACATTACGAACACATGAGAGAGTAGTTGTGCAATAAAAGATATATGCACGGAGAAGGATCACTGCAATTGATGAAGTCATTTGAAGGAGAAGGAACGTGTAGCCTGTGTGGAAGAGAAATTCGTTGGAGGTGCAGATTACTCCTATTCCATTTATTGCAGAGGTATCACTGTTGGGAGAGGAGGTGAAATCTCTGAGCACTGCCATCAACGTATTGGAAAAAGGCCTCCTATGTTGTTTTTTTAGCTGGTACCTACAGAAGAAAAACGGTTGCCACTATTGCCTTTGTTATTCTTTACAGGGTTCTATTGTTGGTTGTAAGTCCTTTCCATTGATGTCACCGTGTGACATACTTTGATTACTGTGGTTGTTGGTGACATACTTTGATTACTGTGGCTGTTATAAAGAGAAGAAAATTGTGAAAGTAAAAAGGTGGTACCTATAGAAGAATTGGATAGTGAGGTTGTAGCGAAGTGAGGTGTACGTGTCCATTCCTTCCAAATCACAAATCATAGTTATGTCATTTAAGTTGTGTACAATTTTGTTTGAAGGTGTGTATAGTTATGTTATCCAATATGTGTGAAGATTTTTTTAATGGTATCAAGTGGTTATGTGTGTCTTGGTAAATAATGAAATGATGTAAATGGCCTTTGAAGTTATGATAATTTGTGTGTGGTTTTTTTTGTATCTGAATGAAATGTTGGTCCAAGTTGTATTACCTCATCATAGGCAAGTTAGTTTCCCATGTTTGTTGTAAAGAGTGTTATTCAAGCATACCTCTTGTGATGTGAATTCTCACATAGTTATCCTCTTATGCTTAGAGAGGATGTGGAGTAGGGGAAATTGAGTCTTTGATTAAGGGGAGAATGTGAGATAGATTTATTTGAGAATGTGATGGACCAAGTTATGATTAAGGGAGAGCTTAATATGTCGATAAACCACCTAGGTGAAAAGCATTTCTACAGAACATGCAATATTCTTAGTAATTTATAAGGATGTCAATATGCTTGCTAATGTATTGAGTAGTGTGAGTTGTGTGATCATATTCTTAGGAGGTTGTTTTCCACTTGAATTTGTGAGATCCTTATTTAGTGTGTTGTTGAGATATTCTCTCAGCCTATCCTTCTGTATTTGGAATAAGTTAGATCTCATAACAGCATATGCACTCTATATAATAGAGTCCAAATGTATTGTAAAAAGCATTACATAATTCATTATTTGTGTATATTATTCTAGTCTCTAGTTTTAATATTTGATACATTGATTTGTGTGACAGTACACTTCAAAAAAAGAACAAATTACATTTATTTAAACAACTATACAGTGAAGATAACAATAATAATATGCTAAAAATGAGCGTGACAATTATATCAAACAATATGGACTAAATTGCAAATAAAAATATAAAATTTATAAATAAATAAAAAAAAACATAATGATAAAACACATAATGAAAAGAAAATAAAATAAATATAATTAGAATGAATATAAAAACATATTACTAAAAGAAATTATATAATAAGATATATTATTAAATTCAATTCTAATTTTCTAAACAATTGCATGTCAGTGCAACTAGTATAGCTCCCTCTTAAACCCTCACCAATGCAAAACTTTTTTTATTTTTTAACAATCACAAAGAGGTTTTCACCACCCATGATAGATCTATATTGATCACACTTACAATGAATGGTCCTTTCATCCTTCTTAAGTGTTGTACTTCGTCAAAAATCTGTATTTTTTTTTCTTGGAAATGCTTTTATGATTACCCTAAACTATATTTCATCATTATCATTTTGATAGTAAAAAATCTGGGGTGATCGAGTTGACCTGCAATTCTGATTTACCTGCACTCTTTTACCACATTCCATGTAAAGGCACAGTGATGTAGCCCAAACAGAAATCTAACAGGCACCATATCTTATTTCTTCGCAGGAAGCAACCTAATGATATACATTTTTCATGTGACTCTGGGTTTTAATCATATCATAAACCCACCTATCAATGTACAGAACCAGAGAGGTCGATGAACCTCTCATAATCTCCGTGTTTCCTGGTGCACTCCATTATCTGTCGAAAGTAGTCGATTGCGATCGCTAACATTGCGATCGCTAACAGGTCATTGATGAGCCGGTCTTTTTCATCTTCTTTCATCTTTAGTAATCGTGACATAACTGTAATGTTCATCTAAGATAAATTCAAGATGCTTTTTATATGTAAATATTGGTTGTTTTTATGTATAATAATTATTACAAGGATTTCTAACAGAATATATTAATGATTTACTAATTTATATATAATGATCTATATATTAATTTATGCTACAATAATTTATGCTAATTAATATTAATTTAATTTAATTTATAATGTGAAACCAGTGTACTTAACATGAATATTTGGATGAAGAAATATATATGGAACAGTCAAAAGGATTTGTCATGTCTACAATAAAAGGTTCGTTTACAAACTTAAAAAGTCATTGTATCATTGTATGTTTTTTAGGAAATGGTATAAGAAGTTTGATTCTTTTATGGTGAGCTAAAATTTTATCAGAAGTGAGTATGACTATTGTGTTTACTTTAAAAAGTTGGAAATGGCATATTCATTATTTTGGTGTTATATGTTGTTGATATATTTATAGCAAGAAAAAACATGATTAAAATCAACAGGTTAAAGGATCAGTTAACTAGAACATTTAACTAGAACATTTGATATGAAGGATTTAGAAATAACAAAACAAATGTTAAGCATAGAGATACATGGAGACAGGAAAAATAATAAGTTGAAGTTATCACAATAGAAGTAGGTTGAGAAAATAATTTTAAGTTTCAGTATAAATAATGTGAAACAGTGTACTTTTGTCTTATGCTATGATAATGTTCAGCGATATTGACCGCCATAACACAATGTGCGACTGGCTGCTGCTGAAAGATTTTCATTTGCCACACATACAAGCAAATATCTTAATGCCACACTTTCTTCGTGCTCTTGAAGAACAAAGAATATATTTAATTCTTCCAATTTGAAGATACTTCAGAATACCTTAAGGAAGTACGCTATCCGTTTGCCAAATAATATCATTTCACATATGTTTTGACATAACATTAAAAGCCTTAGTAGCATAGCACAAATAAAAAAAAGTACTAGAATGAAATCTGATTTGATGCCAATCAGATATAGATACCTCAAATCGAATACCAGTTTCCCGCGGGACTTCCATGAAATCCAAATGTGGAAGCTTGTTCTTTTCTTTTCGAGAATTCAGTGTCCGCCTCCCTCTCAGCAGATTCCAGGAATACAACGAACTGATAATTCTACGACTTTCCAAACCTCGTAAAAACAATAGGAACATTGTTATTTGTAAATGCACTTATAATGGGTATAAAATTCGAAGTTGCATTCTTTGACAGATTGATATTCACATGGATCCATGTTTTCTTGTTGTTTTAATTCACATGTGATGATTTTACTTGAACTGTCATTCATTAAAAAGGGTCCAATTCAAATGTGATGAATTTACTTAAACTGCCATTCAGTAAAAGAAAAAGGGTCCAATTCAAATGTGATGAATTTACTTAAACTGCCATTCAGTAAAAGTGGTCCATAATATGACATGTATGATCTTTGCAACATAACTTTTATACATACTGACTCCATTTTAATTTCTCCATTGTTGTGCATGTAGGCAATCTAAATTGCCATATTTAGATTTTTCTGGAAGTGGTGAAGTTGTAGGGAAATATTGGTCATATGAAATGTAATTCGAACAAACCGGGGTCCTCTAAGAAGAAATTTGGCTGATTTTACTGATTTGAATACAAGAAAAAGAAAGAAGGAATGCCTATTTTGGGAAGGGAGAAAATGCAGACCCGAGTCCTCTTAGAAGAAATTTGGCTGATTTTACTAATTTGAATACAAGAAAAAGAAGAAGGAATGCCTAAGAAGAAAGGAATGCCTATTTTGAGGAGGGAGAAAATGCAATCGTAGACACTAACAACCCAAACCCTAAAGGAAAAACACAGAAAAATGCATCCAAAATAGTAACAACCTAACCCTAACTGTAATCCTAAAGCCAAACCAATAAAAAAGCTTGCATGCCCAAAAAAATTTCCAAAGCATATAACAGACCTGATGACGTCCTATTCCATTTTTTTTTCTCGCTCAGTGGCTCGGGATACTCTGATCTTGTAGCGGAAACACTTAGGAGGCTCAGGATACTCTGATCTTGTAACAGACCTGATGACGTCCATTTTTTTTTCTCGCTGAGTGGCTCGGGATACTCTGACCTTGTAGCGGAAAACCTTAGGAGGCTCGGGATACTCTGATCTTGTAGCGGAAACCCTTAGGAGGGCTCATCTCGAAGCATAAAATTTTTAGCTAATCAGATCCACTTAAGTCAATGATCTGCATGCTATATATGTAACCTCCATTTGTTTGTTAAGCAATGAAAACGTTTTGTGTTGTGTGAATTAATTCTTCCAATCTTGTGCAATGGCTGCTCTCTCGATTTCTATTTTGGTATCAGAGCCACGGGAGAATCAAAGAAGTTTGCAAGCTGCTGTTCATTTAGGTGCGAACATGCTTCACATTCATGGTGAAGTGCGAACTCCCCGTAGTCAACTCTAGCTTGAGGTGAGAGAACCATGGTATTTTGAAAATTTATATAGTTTCCATGAGTTGAAGTTTTATTTTTACAAGCTTATGTTTTTCATTTTTACTGCGTGGGTGAGTATTCTTGCATGCATGGACTTTGCTGCGTGAGTTTAATTTCGGATTTGCATGCGTGAGCATGGAGGTAGTTTGCATGCATGAGTGGAGTTTTGAAGTGTGAGTAAAATTCACATGCGTGGAGTGAAGGGAAATCGGAATTGCATAAATGAGGTAATGAGTTTAAGTGGTAAAGTGTGGTAAAATATATATATTGTTTATATATATTTTTTATTGGGTCATGGCTTATTCCATGTGGTAAAGGAGCATTTAAATAAGCTTGAGGTATAAAGTTTTGGTTATGGAGAATATTAAAGTGAATGCATGTGGATAAAGTAAATTCATGTGTATAAAGTGAAGTTATAAATCTTTTTATTAAAGTGGGTAAAAGATTTAAGGATGAAGGAAGGTGAAGTGGAAGTTAGTTCACATTCTGAAGTTACACGATACTCCAAAGGACAATGCATCAAGTGTGCAATAGATCTCTCCACAAAGTATGATTATCTCACTAAGGAGCTGCCGCATTCAGAACAAATGGCCATCGAAAATATTTCAGCGCTTGGTATCTCGGTGTGGATAGATATGAAGGAAGAACCACCATAAACARTCACTGCCCTGCTTTTCTACTTATATATGTATGTGTGGTGTGTTTAAATTGTGTTTATGTGTGTTAGATATATTATATGTGTGTGAGAGAGTGTGATTTTATTTGTAATCAAATGATGAAGAACCAATCATTGAACAGAGTAGCATATGTTAAAGCTAGTGGTTCTYGACGTTCTTYRGTGCCAAGAGAACACATCAYTGGTTTGAGTATGTGTAYAAGTCTGTTATACACTGGTGGATCTTGWTGTTCTTCGGTGCTCCAAGATCAACAGTTACAGGTTATGTTTTGTGTAYGTGTGATGTGATTTGTTGTTTTGTAATGTGCTATTGTTTAAGTGTTTATGTAAAAATAAGAACTTGTATCTTGATGCAAGTTGGTAGCCCCAGTTTCAAGTACAATGTTTTTATTGGAAGTCACCTTGTGTAAAGGAATGTTGAAGACATTCAGTATCCAAATTGTTCTTCTATATACTGAAGGATAGCCGAAAACAAAAATCCAACAGATGAAGGCAAGTTAATAGAATGCATCAATAATTGGCACCTTTTATCACGAAAGCCCCGATGAGCCGACTTGTCAAATTGTCCAGTATACAAGTGCTACAATGATGGTCAGAAGTGTTTTGACTTTAAATGTGTCGATGGAAAGCTCGAAGAAGAGGGAGAAGAAAGAGCGGAAGCCGTGTGGTTGCAGAGTGAGTTTCAGTGTTGAGGAAGACCAGATCAGACAGACAGATGAAAGTTCTAGTGTTGTAATCTTTTGTGTTGTATTATAATTTGTAAAGTAAACATTAAGGGAGGGTGTTAGAATAAAGCTTACTTTAGTAAGAGATAACTATTACTGTTGTAACAGTGAGTTTCTAGGTTTACTATTTTTAACTAATCAGATCCACTTAAGTCAATGATCTGCATGCTATATATGTAACCTCCATTTGTTTGTTAAGCAATGAAAATGTTTTGTGTTGTGTGAATTAATTCTTCCAATCTTGTGCAATGGCTGCTCTCTCGATTTCCATTTTTTTTTCTCGCTGAGTGGCTCGGGATACTCTGACCTTGTAGCGAAAAACCTTAGGAGGCTCAGGATACTCTCATCTTGTAGCGAAAACCCTTAGGAGGGCTCATCTCGAAGCATAAAAAATTTAGTATAAAAAATATCATAGATGAAGAGAGATATACAACTTCTTGTTCTGAAACCATTCACCAAGAGGTCCAAAATCTCCAAAGCTAGGTCGATTGTATAGATGAAATTTTACTGCAATAGAAGGGTTGTTGGTTGTATAGATGAAATTTTACTGCAATCAAAGGGTTTTCTAAACTATTTTTGTGGGTTGTATAATTCCACCACCGAATGGAATTGGTCAGCCATGTATTGGAAATATGTAGAGATGGATGCATAGTGAAAAAAGTGACAAAGAAAACCAAAACTCATCTCACTAACTGTAAAAATATAGCAATACACTAACGCTAAAAATATAGCAGCAAAAATCCAAATGCATGAGCAACAATTAAAAAAAAACTGGTAATTAATAATCATGTTGTTGAAAGGATGCTAACCAATATCTTTGTTTTTAAAGATATGGGTCGATTTCTAGGATCCTATTAATCTATGTAAGTTAGTAGAAACAAGTGTGTGAAAAGTGTAAGTTTGGCTATTGTAATTTTCCCTTAAACATTAAGAAAACCAATTATCATTGTCCTATAAATGTTTTCCTAAGGATTGTATGTGAATGTTTCCCTTTTTAAAGGTTGTATGTGATTGTTGTAGGCTTTTGTCCCAACAAGTGGTAAATCGAGCCTAGCCGAGCCGAGCCGATCTGCGTGATATGATTTTATGAGATTCATTAAGTGATCCATGTGCTAAAATAACTCGATCCATTTGCCATGTGTTGGAAGAGGAAGAGAACGAATACGGTGCCAAGAGTGATATTTTCTAGCCTATGCTCCCTCAACTTTGTTAGAAGGGCGATAGTTGGTCTCACACTTAGGAGATCCAAAATTTTGGAGCGAATAA
>ML778712.1:713377-737043 GCA_009831015.1 Picea engelmannii
ATAAGAGATATAGAAGATCGAATAAGGTTCGACTCCAACTACAAACTAATATCTTGAAGGCAAATGCTCATGAATCATTACCAAGTTAATTAATATACCAACACTAGCTACATGAAACCCGAATGAGTAAGGGAGGTTCTTACCAGTTAAAGGCGTCGACCCTGAAATCATTTGAAAGGACCAATGACAAGCCTGGGGAAGCTATGAACGCCCTTAGCTTTTACCTAATAAATTCCACAGAAAATGAAAAATGAGAATGGGGTAATCAGACCTTCACATTGTAACTCGAAAAATGGAAAACCTCTCAAAACCTCTTAGGACTAACATAGAGTTGAGGAAACAGAAGTGAAGAATGTGAAATGAGCTAAATGAAGGAGAGGTCAAATGGCTAAAGGATTCGACAAGAAACCCTAATGCATGTAGGAATAACAAACCAACATGTATACAAATTTTAGGATAGATGTCGATTAAACCTCCTTGAGATTATAACATCACATGTGGCACATGCAAGACCGTTGCATGATAAATTCTCTACAAGATGCATTGGTTAACAAGGAAAATTTGGCAAGTTTTTTTAATTTAGGATCAGTACCATAACATGAGTTTAAACCTCGTAAATCCCCCTAATAAATCTTGTAATTCTGACCCATCTTTTCGAAGGAAAAGTGTTATACATATGGATGGCATACAAAATTGTTTCAAAATACACTGATTACTATGCAATGTAACCTACATAATATATGAATTTTGTTTATATATATGAGTTACCTTAAAAACAATACTAAAATGCCACATAGTATTACTCCATATAATATATAGATTACTCCCATGCTGGAAAAAAACATGATCTCCTACTCATGAGATCCTCTTCTCCAGTGTTGAAATCCTCCTGGATCCCAAACTTTCCCTTGGAGTTGTCCTCTTGCTCCTCTCCAGCTATGTTGTTTTTGCTTCTCTGTTGCTCCTGCAGGTCCTCCTCTATTCAACTGCCTTCTTCAGATAGATTTTGTTGTTGACCTCAACATCAGCCTTCATATTTCTTTGATCATCTCGTCCAACTGCTCAATTGGCTGGCTCTTCTTTTGCAGTTTTCTCTGTCACACTTCCTTCTTGTCAATGGGTAGATCAACTTGGTCCCCCATGACATTTTCTTCTTCTGTGGCATTAACTAACCATCCTGCTGGAGACTTCAATTCTGCAGTTTCATCATTGAGCAGCTGCTTAGCTTCCTCCTCTGACAAATTGCCTTATGTCAACTCCTTTGTTGGTATATCCCCAACTTCTTCTAGCTTCTCCCCAGGATGGTATGCTCCTCTATATGTCTCCAACTTGACCTGTTGGATGTGCAAGATTTTCACTATAACCCTTCTCTCTAGGGCTTCCAGTTATTCATATAGATCAACAAAGTCCATGTTGTCTACTTCCCCTTCTTCTGCAGGCTTCAGTGCTACAGTCATCTCCTGTTCAACCTCCTGGCTGAAATTTCTGAGAAATTCAGTTGCATGCCCTTCTCCTTATGTTGGGGTAGACATCAGTGTCTGCTCCATTTCTTTCTCTTTGACATTGTTTTCTAGCTGTATTTCTTCTACTATTGCATTTGAAACACATGCTCTAGCCTCAACTGAGCTATCTAGTAGGAATATCTGAATTCCCCCAATGATCAGAATGCTCCTCTCATCCTCCTCCTTTGTGATGGAAGTATTCAAATTCTAATCATATTCAGTCACATGGTATACAAATCCATATGAATCTCCACCTATCAGCATTCCTCCTTGACATAAACTCACTTCTAAGCTCCCGAGACTTTCAGACAGTCTCATCTCCTTCTTTCTGCCCACATGGCAATTTGGGAATTTTTTGCTGCCCACCTGGCAGTCTATGAGATCAACCGAACCCATCTCATTTCCCACTTGGAAATATGAACTTTCAGCACTGCTCCTCTGGCAGTATTCAAGACCTCCACCTGGTCTCTTTCCATTGCCTACCTGGCAACTCAAAAGTACATTTCTTCCCACTTGGAAGTTTATGAGATCCTATGCTAATCTCATATCATTTCCCACCTGGAAATATGAATTTCCACTGTTTTCCTCCTGATAGTATAAGATATCCTCACTTGATCTCATATCATTTCCCACCTTGCAATTTGAAAATTCATCTCTTCCCTCCTGGCAGTTTATGAGATCTTCATCTGGTCTCTCTTCCTCATCACTGAGGGTTTCTCTAATTTTTGGCTTACAAATGCAAACCAGCTCTGTGTCACTAAGGTTTTCACCACACCTCGGCCACTTCCTAAACTCTTGTTGTTGTTTCTTGGCCAACTTTTGAACAGGCCATTTGTATTTCTTGTTCAGAGGCCATTCGTACCTCCAACATACCTTTGCCTCCTGTTTCATATTCAATGTTAGTTGTTCCATTCTTGCTCTTATCTCAGCGAGATCCAAATCCATCTCTGGATTTCATTTTTGCTTGCGGCCTTCTCTTCGACCATGCTCATGGATTTCAGTGGACATTTCAACCTTCTGCCTGCCCTCCTGGCAAGCCTACATATTTCTCTACACCCGAGAGAATCTCCATATTCTCCCACAGCTCACTTGGATGTTTAATTTTTTTGTTGTTGCATCCATGCAACAACATATCACAGAGCATCAATAATCTTCTCCCTTCACCTATTGTCTACAAGAAAACTCCTCCTTGTGATACCACCTGATGTTATCAGGTCATCTCCTTTCATCGTATCTCCTTCGTCTATTGTCTACAAACAAAAACTAAGCTATGATACCACTTGATGGTGTGTATCAGAGTATATCCTTTCTCTACTCTTCGTTATATAAATAAACAATCTATGCTCTAATACCACTTGATGGTGTGTATCAGAGTATCTCTTGCTCTCTCTTCCTCCCTCTTCCTGTTTTCTACAGATAGAAAGTGGCTCTGATACCACTTGATGCAGACCCCCTACTTCTGCCTCGGCAGGGTCCGCTGACCTCCCAGTCAAGGATCATTCTTTAGTCTATCGATCTGAAGAAGCTCTTTGATTCCCTACTGGAATCCCACGAATAAATCCACAGGTCCTTTATGAAACTCCGCCTATGCAACTAAGCACCAAGCATGAGCCTCACCTCCACATGACCACGGAGTGTGACTGCACACCTACACAAAAGGTGCATCACGATTTCACATGTCGGGACATTGTGAGTGAGCCAACCCTGACTCCCCAAGTCTTGAAACTCTGAAAAGAGCTTAACATTCCTTAGCTCTTCCCTTGGCCTCCGTCCATGTGACCATTCACCATGACCTAGGGCCCAACTCTCAAGCGCGTCGAGATTTCACGTATCAGGAATACCCGATGTGATTCACCTCTAGTCTCCTGACTCCTGAAATGTTGATATTTTGAAGCTCCTAATCCAACGACCCTGATTCCCCCACGATTTGATGGCTCAAATCTCATTAGGATTTCACATATCTGGATTTCGCGTATCGCGAGGTCTAAAGATTGTTCACCTCTATTCTCTTGATCCCCGAAATATCAAAATTCTTCCTTGATAATCAACGATCCAGATCTATCCTTGATCAACGGTTGTGATCTAATCGCGAATTCGCATTTCACGAGTTCTCATGATTTCCCACTTTGACTTTTCCCTCCTGCGAGTCAATGAAATGTTGATCTCTCACCATGTGTCCCTCCCAATGGATGGTTCTGATGATGTCTGGATTTCATGACTTCCATCCTCTAAGTCACGACCACCTTCACATTCTTGACTCCCAAAATACTGATATTTCGAAGTGCCCCAAATCCAATGGTTCATGCTCCTCTGGATCTAACAACTCATATCAAATCACTATTTTGCATTTCATGAGTTCTCACGACTCGACCTTTGAGTCCTTCCAGTCACGAGTCAATGAAATATTGATTTGTTTCCATCTATCCTCTGACGATGGACAGTCCTAATGATTTTGGAACTTCGCGACTTCACAAGTCGACTCTCCTCCTATGCACTCTAAAGTGCTAAACCTCGTGCACTTCCTCCGGATCCAACGATTGCTGGTCCACGCGCTTCCAGGTTCGATGACTCAAATATGTTTCTCTTGCATGCTCTCCTATGTGTCTGGATGTGAGATTCAATGGTCCAGATCTTCTCCCCTGCAATTGATCTGACGACTACTATGCTCCTCCTCCTGATCTTTGGATTTCTTCCTGATTTGGAATATTTCCAATGTTTCAAAGGATTCAACCTTTTATTCCTCTATGAGCCTTGTGACTTTAGGTCTCACCTGCATTCTGGAAACACTATCTCTTCTGAGCTTTCGAACTTGAAACAGTTCGCTCCTCTGCACATTCCTTGTGCTCTGACTAGCCTTCAAATGGATATCTTTGAACACTTCGTCCAAGTGTTGGCCTGGTGCACTCCTTGCACAGGTCTTCATCCAGAGTATTTCAGAAACTATGTAAGTGTCTTCCTCAGACACTTCTCTTATCTCTGAACTCAAAATAGAGTTCTTCTTGTGCACTCATTGCACTTGCTCGATACCCACCTGGAAGATCTCTACAGAACCTTAAGTAGTTTTGTCTCTCTATGCCTTCTCTGCATAGTCTTACCTCCAAGGTGTTCAGCAACCTTGAAGATCCTTTTGAGTCTACAAACTATCCTGGTGTGCCATCCCGACACGTTATCCTATGAACTCAACAAAGAGATTCAGATGCGCACTCCTTGCACTGGCTACATAACTTCCAACGTTCTGTTGTGCACTCCTTGCACAGCCTAAAGAACCAAGAATGATATAACAAAAATCAATGAAGATAAAAGAAATCTACCTTCCTACTGTAAATGAAAACCTATCATACATCTATAGCATTCATTCATGAAATACATAAACACATGGACAATAATATGCAGGAAAAAATGCTTTTCTATTATCTTTGTGTGTCTATACAAATGTTTACAAAAATTGGATCGTAACAAAGTTCTAGTTCCCACAATCTCTCTCTAAGAACTTCTAAGACCTCCTAAGTCTCCTAAGACTCTCTCTACCTGAGATCTATCTCTTAATTACAAAAGAGGGCTCGATGAGCTTATCCTCTTCATCGCCTTAGTGCCATCTCTATCCCAGTTATGGCACCATACTTCTACGGCTACATTACATAAATGGATGTCCAGACCTGACTACGATCTGGACCCGCTATAGGTAACCATTAAAGGCAACCCTATTCACTGCCTATACAAAGGCGTGGTCTGGCATTTATCATCCTTACAACATGATAATCCGTATAGGATTATTTTAAATTTGAAAAATGTGAGGGTCGGCACCTCTCCCTTTCTCCATTGCACACCTGCGCATTGGCATGCTGGCGCATATGCTGAGGTGGAACAATGCTCCAACATCATAATGAAAGAATTCTAAAGACTCAAGAGGAACTAAATGCAATTCTGATAGAAAAATTGTGCAATGAAAATACTGATAAAAATAACGGGAATAATTCTAGCAATTCCAAGATAGCTCAACCGAAGAAGAAATAAAGAAAATTGGAATACCCAAAATATGAGACAGAGTCAGTATACAAGGATACGAAAGATACTAAAATGTCTACTGAAAGTATTTCTAGTCCCAAACAAAGAACCAAAAACAAACCTAGGAGAATTTAAGAATATTAAACCACCAACCTTCAATGGAGAAGTGGAGACTAGTGAGGAAGCAGAGGCATGGCTCTCTTTTATGCAGAAATATTTTCAAATATGCAATTACTCAAGTGAGCTTAAAGAACAAGTGGATATCTACAATATGATAGAAAAAGAAAACATATGGTAGTGGGATATAAAAAGAGTAAAAATCATTAAGAAAAGGAAAATCACCTAGAAATTGTTTAAGAGATATTTTAAGAAACAATACCTGTCTGAAGAGTATTATGAGGGTAAAGCTAAGGATTTCTATAAACTGAAACTGGGAAATCTTACCATGAAATATTTACGTAGTAATTTTCTGATTTTTTTTCGTTATGTGCCTGGAATTGTGGATGAAAAAACAAAGATTCGACAATTTCTGAGTTTCTTACCTTGTTCTTATCAAGATTTAATTGAGTTTGATAACCCAAAAACATTGGAATAAACCATGAGGAAAGATAAACTCTATTTTGAGCAGTATAAAAATAGAAATGAGAATTCTAAGAATTGGAATGGGAAAAATATTGAGAGGTTTGACCCTAAGAAAAAAGGGGGATCTTATTCAAATAGAAATGTTGATAAAATATTTCGAGGTAATAAGTTCATAAAAAATAATCCTTTCAATCAGCATGAAAATAAGGGTGTCAAACCTCCAACCTTCTTCAATAAAGAAACTGTCCAAAAAGAGACAGTAAAATTTTGGGAATGCAGTGGTCCACATTACTATAAATATTTTCCTCTCAGGAAGAAGGGAAATAACAATATCCAAATAGTACAGGAAGAAACTACAGTTGATGAGCTGGCAAGGTATATACCGAAAATCATCATAGCCTTGGAAAATCAATAGGAAGATCATCAAACTTCAATGGTAGAAATTGAAGGTATGATACATAACCAACAAGTTATTGTTTTAATTGATCCACGTGCTAGTTTAAGTTATATTTCACCAAGAGTTGTAGAAATTTGTAAGTTAAATAAGGAAAAGTTTGAAAATTCTTGGTTAGTACAATTAGCTATAGGAACTAAATTTAAAGGAGAATTACATATGTTGTTAAAAACTGCAAACTTGGCATGAATGAATTAAGAAGACAGACAGACTTAAAAATATTACCTTTAGGATCATATGATGTGCTAATCGGTATGGATTGGATCGAAAATTTTAAAGTGGTATTATATTGTTACAATAAAACATTTCCATGTGTAGATGAGAAGGGTAACATTATAAACATTAAAGGAGTATCAAGACTTATTAGTATTAGAGAAATAATAGACTTACAAGTTAAAAGATGCATTCGAAAAAGGTGTAAACTACTTGTTGTACACATAAATTATAATGAAAAAGAGGAAAGTAATAATGAGTTAGATAACTTTCCATTATTGCAGGAATTTCAGGATGTATTCCAGAATATTCCTAAACTACCTCCTAAGAGAGAAATAGATTTCTCCATAGACCTGATACTTGGAGAAGTGCCTACTTCAAAGTATCATTATAGGATGAATATCCTAGATTTAAATGAACTAAAAGGTCAATTGCAAGAATTGATAGATAAATAATATATCCGACCAAGTGTGTCTCCATGGGGAGCACCAGTACTTTTTTATAGAAAGAAATATGGGACATTACATCTCTATATTGATTATAGACAACTTAATAAAATGAATATTAAAAATAGATATCCATTACCTCGTATTGATGATCTGTTTGATTAAGTACGGAGAGATACAATCTTCTCTAAGATTGATTTACATTTTGGTTATCATCAAGTTAGGATAAAGGATAAAGATATTTATAAAATAGCATTTAGAACAAGGTATGGACATTACGAATTTGTCATAATACCTTTTGGGTTGACTAATTCCCTAGCCTCATTCATGTTCTTGATGAACAATATTTTGAGTAAATGTTTATATAAATGTGTGATCGTATTTATAGATGATATACTCATATATTCAAAGGATGAAAAGGAGCATGAGCAACATTTAAGAATAGTATTACAGATACTAAGAGAACATAAATTATATGCAAAAATAAGTAAGTGTGGGTTTTATAAAGACCAAATTCAGTATCTAGGACATGTAATTTCCAAAGAAGGTATAGCATTTGACCCGAAAAAAATAAAGGCTATAATGAATTAGCATGAACCTAAGGATGTTTCCGACATAAGATCCTTTATGGGTATAACCGGGTATTACCGAAAGTTTATAGAAGGGTTTTCTAAGATTTCATATCCTATAACATCATTGCAAAAGAAAGGAACTAAGTTCATATGGTCTGATAAATGTCAAGAAATTTTTAACAAATTAAAACAACTCTTAACTATAGCTCCTATATTAAAATTGGCAAACCTAGATAAATACTTTTTAGTATGTACGGATACATGGTGTGAAGGGCTTGGAGGAGTGTTAATGAAAGAAAACCATGTAATATCTTATGAAACTTGGAAATTAAAGAAACATGAAGAAAATTGCATAACACATGACTGGAAATTGGATGCAATAATACATGCATTAAATATGTCATGGCATTATTTGGTAGGCCAAAACTTCTTATTGTTGATAGATAACATCGCTCTAAAATATATGTTTGATAAACAAAATTCAAATTCTCACCAAGCAAGGTGGTTAGGCTTCTTAAGTGAGTATGATTTTGAGATAAAACACATGAAGGGAAAAGAAAATAAAGTGGCGGATGCATTAAGTAGACATGCAAACTTAATCTATACAATTAATAGAAGTAACTACGAAACATATTTAGAAGAAATGGTAAGGTTAGCCGTTGAAAAGGACCCAGAATATCAAAATATTAAGTTAAATATTGTTGATAATTCAACAGGAATAGAAGAATCATATTTTAGATTCTCAAAAACTGGATTGTTAATGTATAAAAAAACAGATTATATGGATGAAAATCTATTGAAATTAAGTTGTTAATTCTATATGAATAGGATAATAAACCATATTCTCAACACACAAGTTACCAGAAATTAATTACTATGCTGAGAAAGAAATTCTATTGGCCAAATATGAAAGGAGAAACAATTGAATATCTAGTTGGATGTTTAGAGTGTCAACAAGTTAAGGTTGAACACCAACATCCAGCTAGACCATTACAGTCTTTACCCATTTCAGAATCGAAATGGGAAGTGATAAGTATATATTTTATTACCGGATTGCATAGAAGTAGAAAAAAAAATGACTCAATTATGATTGTGGTTGATAAATTAAGTAAAGTAGCACACTTTATACCTGTGAAATCAACCTACAATGCTATTAATATAGCATAAATATTCATGACATAAATATTTAGGTTACATGGAATCCATAAAGTTATAATATCTAATAGAGATGTTAAGTTTACCAGAACTTTTTGGAAGGATTTATTTAAAGAGTTAGATACCCAATTGAATTTTAGTATTGCTTATCATCCACAAATGGATGTAAAAACTAAAAGAACTAAATAAATTCTTAAATACATGATTATAATGTATGTTATGGATAGACTTTGTAAATGGGAAGAATATTTGTACTTAGTTTAGTTTGCTTATAATAATCATTATCAAGCTTCAACAAAATTTAGTCCTTTTGAAATTTTATATGAAAAAAAATGTAATACACTTGTTTCATGGAGTAATCATGTTAATAGATTGATGATAGGACCATATATGTTAAAATACATGGAACTAACAGTGAAACAGGTACAAAAAACCTAAAAGTAGCTCAGGACAGGCGAAAAAGTTATGTTAATGCAAAAAGGACTCCAAGAGGATTCAATATTGAAGATCATGTGTATATTAGAGTTAAACCTAAAATGAGTTATTTACAGCTGGGAAGGTATACTATGTTAACATCTAGATATTGTGGCTCATTCAAGATACTTTCTTGAATAGGACATGTATCTTATTAACTTGCACTTCCAGCTACGGTAAAAGTACATGATGTGTTTCGCATTTCATTACTGAATAAATATATACATGACCTTACTCACGTTGTTGATTGGAAAATGATATAGGTGGATCCTGTGGGATATTTCCCAGTAGTGATCTGCCAAGGAAGGATATCTAAAGGATAAGGTTACCAAACAAGCCATTTTTCGACAGTTGACCAAAAACTCAACAGGGGCGCATCATTAGCATGGGTAGCCCAACGATGGAGATCCAATGCCAGAATGACCTCAGCGTAGCCAAGAGAAGGAGGCGATCTTAGTGCGGTTCCTGAGGATAAAAAAGGAGAAACATAGTGCAGCCATAGAGGAGGGCACACTTGCTTCATCTCGACAATGAGAAAACCAGTTGTGGGCGCAAAATCCCGGGTTGGTGCACCCTCTTGTTTTTCTTCAGAAAAATTGCAGAAAATGGATTTCCCCTTGAGAGATTGGTTATATAATGGCTTAATCTTTCTTTCAGTCATGGAAGCGTGTTAAATGGAGTAGCCATGAAGAAAGGTGCACTGGCTAACCCTGAAAACGCACCCAAAATGAAAATGCAGCAAAAACGTAAAAGTAAACTCAGACAACAAAAGCCATGTGATACAATCGCTTCAGGGAAAGAGAAGAATGTTTTATTTTAGTATCGATTCACCTTATATACCCAAGGAACCATTTATTACATATGAATTTTTAAATCACATCAAAAATGTGAAGTGGGTCGAGCCTAGTTGGCTGAAGTGTGCACCCCAGGTGGGCGTTCGCCTAGGTGGCCTCCTTGGGCCAAGTAGAGATGGATCATATTCTCGACAAGAGGGAACTTACACTTCGGAATCGAGCCATAGGATAGGTAAAGTTGCAATGGAAGCACCTCAGTCCAGAAGAGGCTACTTGGGAAATGGGAAGTAATATGCGAGAAACATATTCCTTTCTGTTCCAGAATGGTATTGATGGAAAATAATTATCACCAAGTACAGTGATAAGTTCTAAGGGGGTGTATGTGATACCCTACAACTTTTACTTTTACTTATTATTTCTATTATTGATTTTATTATAGAATTTTAATTATTTTTCTAAAAATACAAATTGATCGATTGACCAAAATTAAATTCTAAAACCTTATTATTTTATGAAAATAAACACATGTGGAAGGCGGGGCACACTTTGAAGCAATTGTTAAAGAGGGAGTTAGGAATCAAAATGGGTTGGCCAAGTGGAAACAGACTGAGAAATGATGTGGAGTTAACTCAACTTCAAAAAAAGGCACATTCCGGATTTATAGGAGAATCTGTGAACATATGTAGAATTGAATATGACAAGTGGTCAGTGAGCAAGAGGCTCAAGAAAAGTGTCACAAGTACTAGGAAAAATAAAATAATTCATGACAAGGGAATGGGATGCCATTCCTAGGATGTGAACTAATAGCTCGGGAATGTTATATACTGAACTGATTTGACATAGTGATTTCCTTTACACACAACAAGATAGAAATCAAAATTCTACAAGCGGCCACGTATGCAGCCCCTTGGATTCTAACCTTAGCTCGGGGGTGACAAAGGTTGACAGAGACTCTCATCTACGGTTGGGAGGAACAGAGTCTTCAACATGTGTTTTCCCCAAGTTCCATGTTTTACTTCTTTTGTTACAAATATGTTTATTTGAATGTTTATTGTGTTTTATCGTTTGTTACTGTGACCAAAATCATTGGTTATAAAGCCTAAATAACTTGTAACAATATTAGATTTAGTGTTTGTTATGAGAATATAGATGCATAACATAATATTTCATGCAGAGAAACTGTGAAAAGAAAACAATAGATTATTTTGATTCTATATTATATGAACATAATCGTTTCACAAGTAGCAATTCCATAAAACTCATAGGTAAAACCTAGTTACGAAACAAAAATTGTATTCGAAAGAGAATTTGTTACAAATCTAGATAGAGTACATTGTGCATATTAAAAAAAATGGAATCATTTCAAATTAAATAAAGTTTATCAAGTTACAAAAATTAAATAGAAGTTTAAAGTAATGACTGTGTAGGATCGAAAGGGAATCCATTACATTTTAAACAAAGTTTAACAAAATACTAGTAATGACTGTGTATACTAAGAGATATAAATAATGAATGTATAATTTCACGAATGAGTCGTAAATAGATTACATATGGTTACAAAATTGTCAAAATGCATAGAAAGCAGTCTGAACCCACATGACTTTCAAGAATAATTGCATACAAAAGTATTTGGTCGACTAGTTCGACAAAATGTAGGAGCAGAACAATCACATTTTGTGATATCATATTTTAAACCTAAATAAGTATTGAAACCCAAATACCTTTATGTACAAGGGTATTTTTTAAGCTCCATAGTAACTATCGCCTTGTCACCTACAGAATGAACAACAAACATGTTAGCAAGTTGCATGAGTTATTTAATCAAACAAAAGTTACATACACAAATAGAGATAAACTTACCATGGATGAGTAGAGTGCCTATGTATCTCCTTCTGTCACCGTTGAACCGCACCTGAGTGTTCAGGGTTGTCGGGTAACTGATGGGTACCCCTCACAACATCAAAAGGGCACATCATTAGTTTAATATCCAAGAATAAATTTAATAACATATTCAAATCACCATGTATGTATAGAATGAATACCAAAATAATTTCTACGCTTGTGTGAACACCGCATGTGAAATTACTTATAAAAAAAATCCTAACTAAGTCTAGGATAAATAAAACGATGTGAAAGGTCTTGATCATCAACCAAAAATTAGAGTAATAAAACAAATATATTAAAAACCCTAAATTAAATCATGTTATGACAACTCGTACCATTGAGTTATCAGATAGTAAGTCCCCAAGGTTTAAGGAAAAACTCCTCAAACCAAAGGTTTATTCGGAAGAAAGACTATCGCGACCAAATATAAAATCTACAGTCACTACATTTATGGGATATGTATATATATATATATTGGGTTCAGACGGTAAGTCCCCAAGGTTTAAGGAAACACTCCTCGAACCAAAGGTTTATCTGGAATAAAGACTACCGCAACCAAATATAAAATTTACAGTCACTACAAGAAGTTCGATAAGGCATACATGAGACAGAATAAGTTTCAACTCCAACTACAAACTAATATCCTGAAGGAAAATTCTCAGGAATCATTACCAAGTTAATTAAGATACCAACACTAGTTACAGGAAACCCAGATGAGTAGAGGAGGTTCTCACCAGTTAAATGTGTCGACCATAAAATCATTTGAAAGGACCAACCGCAATCACGGGGAAGCTACGAACGCCTCAATATTTTACCCAATAAATTCCATGGAAAACGAAAATGAGAATGGGGTAATCAAACCTTCACATTGTAACTCAGAAAATGGAAAACCTCTCAAAACCTCTCAAGAAGAACACAGAGTTGAGGAAACAGAAGTGAATAATGTGAAATGAGCTAAGTGTGGGAGAGGTCGGATGGATAAAGGCTCTGAAAAGAAATCCTAATGCATGTAGGAATAACAAACAACACGTATACAAATTTTAGGAAATTTGTTTATTAAACTTCCTTGATATGGTAACATCACATGTGGCGCATGTAGGACCACTGCATGATAAATTCTCTGTAGGATGCATTGGTTAATGAGGAAAAATTGGCAATGTTTTTAATTTAGGGTACGTACCATAACATGAGTTTAAACATCGTAAAAACCCCTAATAAATCTTGTAATTTTGATCCATATTGTCGAATGACAAGTGTTATACGTATGGATGGCATAAAAAATCATTTCAAAATACATTGATTAATAGACAATGTAACCTACATAATATATGAATTGTGTTTATATATATGAGTTACCTTAAAAACAATACTAAAACACCATATAGTATGAAACAAGTTAAGGATCATAAGTATAATAATACAATAGTGTCAATAGTGAACCTATAGCCATAAGGAGAGGGCTATAGCAAACAATCAAACCACCTTATACATGGTGTGGATCATGACTGCAAGAAGAAACACACACACACACACACACACACACACACACAGATATATATATATATATATATATATATATATAGAGAGAGAGAGAGAGAGAGAGAGTTTGAAACTTGTTGGCATGTTTTCAGACAGAGGTAGAGTATGCATGTTTTGTCATTGATGGAAAAGATTAGCACATTTGGCAAAGCAATGATGGCATGGAAATCACAAGATCAGTAGTGAGGAGCAACAGTGATCATTGGGTCACGCATCCCAAATTCTCGATGACCGTAAGATCTGAATACAGATTGGAGGAACATGCAAAAGAGGAGAAAAAATCTCAGACATTGGATATGAGTGCAAGGACTGACCATCGTTGGATCCAAAAGAAGGAGCACGATATTTAAGTACAAGATGAAGCAGGCTTACAAAGTCCCAAAAGCAGGAGGGTCATCCATCATCGAGGAGTACATGTGGCGAGGGATTAACATTTTGTTGACTGGAAAGTCAAAGGAAGGCAGTGCTCTAACCTTCCAACTCGTGATATGAGAAATCGTGATAAGATCTGGATCGTTGATCCAAGAGGGACACGTGGCAATAGATCATAGCATGACAAAGGTTTCGTTTCAGAGTTTTGGATACCAGGAGTTGGAGGAGTCAAGGAAGCAAATCACGGCAAGAACTCGCGATATGCGAGATCATGAAAAGATATGGACAGTTGAATCATCAAGATTGTGGACTGTTGATCTGACTCCATTTCGGAGTTTTAGATATTGGGAGTTGGAGGTGTCAAGGACACTCACGAAAAGAATGATGAAACGCGAAATCATGAAGCACCTTTTGGCGCAGCCTATGGTCACTATTGATGGTCATGTGAGAGGGAGGTGCTAGTGGAGCTAAGCCCCTTTTCGGAGATCGCAACATCAAGAGTCAAGACTCTTCACCTCTGGATTGCCGAAATGTGAAATGCGAAAACACATTTTTGTGTAGGCTGTGATCACTATTGGTGATCATATGAGAAGGTGGAGCTAGCAGAGCTAAGCTCTTTTTTGGCGATCGCAACTTGGAGTGTCGAGACCCTTCGACACAGGATTGCCAAAATGAGAAATGAGAAAGGCATTCTGATTAGGCCCGTGGTCACAGCCAGTGGGCATATGGAGTAGGCGCGAGATCCATCATTGGTAATCCAACGATGCAGGTTAATTAGGAATATGATCGAAGGGTCATCGTTTATTTTCATGATTAATAAGTTCAATTACAATTCAGTTAGAAAATCAAATCATGGTTCTTGATCAGTTGGTGATACAGTTGCTGAGAATTTTTTGTCTTTGCCCAAGGATATTTGATGTGTAACTGATGAGGCTAATGAGTATAAAAGGCGAGATGAAGCGACTATGTAAGGTTAGTTGTTCTAACAGAAACAATGAGATGAATTGTAAGAAGGATAAAATGAAAGAATGCAGAGTATAAGATAAAAACTCAAAGATGAGTAGCAGTCGTCGAATAGATAGAAGCAAGAGGAGAGTAGCAGAATAGCATGAAGCAAGATCAGAATAGCAGAATAGTGTGAGGCAGAGCAGAACTGCAGAACATTTTTTGAACCAAAGAAGAATTGCAGAACAGTGGAGAAGGGGTAAGAATTGAAATACCTGTATTGTTTGTTTGTCAATCATTTATTCATAATCAAGGAGGAAGGGTGGTGCTAGGGAGGACTGTGGTCCTATGATATTCAAGTTGATTCTTGAATATTGGGAGTTGTAGCTTCCATCTAGTTGTGGCTAGAAAAAATGGTGGTAGGGTGGTGCTTGGGAAAACACAGAGTTTTATGTATGCAAGTTGGTGCTTGTATAAGTGGAAGTAGGTGCTTCCATCCAGTAGGTGCTAGAACACTCAGGGAGTTGGTGCTTCCTTCTAGTGGGTGCTAGAGAAACCAGAGTGTTGGTGATCTCAAACAATTTGGAGCTTGTAAAACAAAGGTAGAGCCTCACATTGAGTTGGTGCTCAACTATAGATGATGTACAGAACTTAAAAGACTGCCTATCATTTCAAAGAAGAAGAGGTTTTCTCCCTTTATGGGTTTCCTCGTGAAAATCGGTCTTTGTGTATATCTTATGTGTGACTAATGCTCATTATTTATGTTGTTCATATGTTGTATAATATTGATGGCCACTTGGAGAAAGATTAAAAATGGTTTAATTGACTTAAAATTGTTTAAGCACAGTAACAACTGATTCACCCCCCCTCTTAGTTGTCTTAGTAATTTCAACAATTGGTATCAGAGCAGGTTCATTTTATCTAAAGGTAGATCTGTAAGCTTAAACATGACAAGTTATGAAAGGGACTTCAGCCACTAAGCCTCCTTTGTTTGATGGAACAAATTTTTCCTTCTAGAAGGTTAGAATGAGAACATACCTAATGGCCTCAGGTGTTGATGTTTGGGATGTAGTAGAGACTAGATACATAAATCCTATTGTGCTAGCCTCCAAGGGTGATAAGTTAGAATTTAGCTTTAATGCTAAGGGAATGAATGCTATCTTGAATGGACTTGTAGAAGCTGAGTTTGTAAAGGTGATGCATCTTCAAACTGCCAAGGAAATGTGGGATAAACTTATTAATAGTTATGAAGGAAATGAGAAAGTAAAAGATGCCAAACTTCAAACATATAGATTGAAATTTGAATAGCTAAAGATGAATGAAGATGAAACAGTTAGCAAATATTTTTTAAGAGTTGAAGAACTTGTGAATGCCATGAAGGGTCTGGGTGAAAAGTTTGAAGAATCATTCTTAGTTCGGAAGATTTTAAGATCTTTGCTTAATAAATTTAATCCAAAAGTTTATGCAATAGAAGAACTAAATGATCTTAAAAAAATTTCCACAGATCAACTCCTAGGAACACTAACTGCATATGAAATGAGAATCAACAAAGATAAATCCATTACTAGAGAAACATCTTTTAAAGCAGACAAGAATATTGATTCAGATTTAGATGATATTGAGACAAAATTTGTGAGAAGGTTAAAGAAAGGATCAGGAAAATATCAAGGCAAGATTCCCTTCAAATGCTTTAACTGTGGTAAGATAGGTCACTTTGCATCTAAGTGTCCCCACCATAAAAAGGAATAGAACTCTGATGATGAAAAGAAGTACAAATTCAAGAAATATAGTAAAAAGAAAAGTTTGTGTGCAAACAATGAAAATTCCTCAGAAGACATAGATAGTGATTCATCATGTGAAAACAAAGTGAATGAGTTTATGCTTATGGCTATGGGAGATCTTAATGATGAACACACAGGAGGTGAAATGGATGATGAAGAAGCTGTGGTGGATATGGAAGGTGAATTAATCAGTGCTTTGGAATAAATTGACGGACTCAGATGTAAGAAGAGAAAACAAAATCAATTGTTGATGCAGTTTAAAATGAATGGTGAAAAACCTGATGAAAACTTTTCTCTACTAAAAGTGGAGTTAGAAGAGGCAAAGAAAATAGAAGACATACTGAAACAACAGTTGTTAGAGAAGAAAGTGAGATGTGAAGCCTTAGAAAAAGAGATAGTAAAAACCAGAAAAGAAAAGGAGAAGTTTAAGGCATTGTATCACCAAAATATGTCAAGTATTAAAGCCTCAGAAGAATTAACTTCCATTCTAAATCAGCAAAGGAATCCAAAGTTGAAATATGGCTTCGGCTATGAAGAAGGATCAAGTAGTGATCATCCAAGTAATACAAAACCCATCAAGTTTGTCAAATCTACAATCATTGACAACAACCACTCTGCAGAAACAAAGAAAGAAAATCAACCATCAAGAAGGAATGAAAGAAAAAGTACCAGAACTGAATCTGTTGATCAAAGAAATCATCAGCATGGAAGAAAACAACTACGGCCTTTTTCCAGGTACAAAGGTTTTTTCTATGGTTATTGTTTTTTCTATTCTAACTTTGGTCACAAAGTTGTAAATTGTTCTTTAAGATCTAGATATTTGAAATCAAGATACTCAAGGAATAATTATCTGCCACAAAAATGATTGAGACAGCCAAGAAACAAACGAACACATACTATAAATCATGTGATGGATGGAGGAAGGACGCAGGTGAAACATAACAACAATTACGAGCATAACAATCATTATGATCTGTTATTCAGTGAACCAAAATGTTACATCTGTCATAATGATGGACATAAAGATGCAGATTGTTGCTTAAGAAATTTTAAGCCAGATTCGAATCCTACTACTGAAAATTTCAATATTTGGAAGAAGAAAGAAGATGACAAGTGTAGAGTAGTGTTATCAGTCCAAAAACAAAAGAATCCTTGGTATATTGAAAGTGGATGTTCCAAACATATGACTGGAGACAAAAGTAAGTTTCTAACTCTAAGTGAAAGCAAATCAGGGAATGTAACTTTTGGAAATGATGCACCAGGAAAAATAAAAGGTAAAGGAATGGTAAGTTTGAGTAATGGCAAAGGGAAAGCTCAAGATGTGTTGTTTGTAGAAGGTCTGAAACATAATCTTCTTAGTGTCAGTCAAGTCTGTGACTGAGGATGTGAAGCCGTTTTTACTTCTAAATATTGTAGAATAATATCTGTGAATTCAGGACAACTAGTTGCAAAAGGGATAAGAACAAAAAACAATGTCTATGTGTTAAAAGAAGAAAAAGAAGAATGCCACTTAAGTAAGTATGATGAAATTTGGCTATGGCATAGGAGACTTGGACACTTAAATTTTAATCATATAATCAAGCTCAAAAATAGTGGGGCAGTAAAGGATCTTCCAAAGATATCAAAGCCATATTATTATGTTTGTAAACCATGCTAGATAGGAAAACTTACTCAGACACAGTTCAAATCTAAAAACTTTCCTTCAACAGAAAAAACTCTCCAGTTAGTACATATGGATTTATGTGGACCATCAAGTAAAAAGGTTACAGAAAAAGAAAATTATTTTATGTTGATTATTGATGATTATTCTAGACTAACATGGGTTTCCTTTTTGAAGGAAAAATCTAAAGCATTTGAAAAATTCAAAGTGTTTAAGGCTCTAACTGAGAATCAAATAGGAAAAAGATTGAAGGCAGTAAGATCTGATAGAGGAGGATAGTTTATCTCATGGAACTTCAAAGAGTTTCGTGATAAACATGGAATCAAAAGAGAGTACACAATTACAAGGACTCCACAACAAAATGGAGTTGTTGAGAGGTAGAATAGTTCAGTACAACAAATGGCAAGATCAATGATGAATGAAAGGAACACACCTCAGACATATTGGGTGGAAGTAATTCATACAGTTGTTCATATCCTTAACAAAGCACATCTCAAACCACACAGTGACAAGACTCCTTATGAACTATGGTTTGGAAGACCTGCTTCAATCAAGCATTTTAAAGTCTTTGGGAGTAAATGTTATATTAAGAATAATGATGAAAATATTGGCAAATATGATGACAGGGCTGATGAAGGTATCTTCTTTGGTTATGCTACAAATAGTAAAGGGTACAGATGTTGCAATAAGAGGCTGCATAAACTGGTTGATTGTATAGACATAAAAGTTGATGAAGAAATCCCAGTCAGAAGTGTAAGCAGTGCTGAACCAAGCACAAAAGATATAGTTGAAGATGAAGATGAACAGGTCAAAGGATCAGAAAGAGAAGAATTTGAATCAGATGAAGATACAAATACTCAGACTGACATAGATCAGTAGAAAGAAACAAACTCACCTCTCAGAACTGTTAAAAAGAATCATCCTGAAAATCAAATAATTGGAGATATAAATAAAGGAGTTTAGACAAGAAAGAAATTGATTAAAGAATCAGAACAATCTCATGTTGCCTTTTTATCTATGACTGAACCTAAAACTTTTGATGAAGCCAGCCAGCATGATGATTGGATTAGAGCTATGAATGAAGAGCTTGATCAGATTGAAAAGAACAATACTTGGGAGCTTGTTCCTAGACCTGAAGACAAGAATGTAATAGGTTCCAAGTGGGTGTTCAAAAATAAAATGAATGAAAAAGGACAAGTTGTTAGAAATAAAGCCATATTGCTCTGTAAAGGGTATGCACAAGTTGAAGGTCATAAATTTGATGAAACTTTTGCACTAGTGGCAAGATTGGAATCCATCAGAATGTTTCTTTCATATTCATGTCATAATAACTTTAAAGTGTATCAGATGGATGTTAAATCGACATTTCTTAATGGAGATCTAGAGGAAGAAGTATATATGGAGAAACCTGTAGGATTCTCATTGACAGATAACCCTGATTATGTCAGCAAGCTGAAGAAGGCTTTATATGGACTGAAACAAGCACCACGAGCTTGGTATTATAGACTGGACAAATTTTTACAAGACAAAGGATTCAAGAAAGGTATTGTTGATAGCAATCTCTACATAAAAACTGAAGGTAATGATTTACTAGTTGTTTTGATTTATGTAGATGACATTATTTTTTGTTGTAATAATGATTCCTCTATTCAATGGTTTGCTAACTCTATGCAAACAAAGTTTGATATGTCCATGATAGGAAAATTGTCATATTTTATTGGATTACAAGTAAAACAGAGTTCTGGAGGAATATTTATCGCACAAGAAAAATATTTGAAAGAGATGTTGAAGAAATTTCAGATGGAAGATTCTTCTCCTATTAGTACACCTATGGTGGTTGGGTGCAAGCTCAGTAAAGATGATATTTCACCCGATGTTGATCAAAGGACATACAGATCAATGATAGGCAGTCTTTTGTACATCACAGCTTCCCATCCTGATATAATGCAAGTTGTTGGAATGGTAGGTCGCTATCAGTCTGCTCCTAAACAAAGTCATCTAGTAGTGGTAACAAGGATATTCAAGTACTTGAAGAGAACAATGAATTATGGTCTGTGGTATCCCAGAAATCAGAACTTTCAGTTAACTTCTTATTTAGATGTCGATTGGGAAAATTGTGTTGATGAGAGAAAAAGCACCAGTGGAGGACCATTCTTCCTGGGTGACTCATTAGTAGCATGGATTACTAAAAAGCAAGGATCCATTTCATTATCAACTACAGAGGCAGAGTACGTTGCTGCTACTACTTGTTGCACATAGATTTTATGGATGGTACAAACTCTTGCAGATTTGAAGGTCACTTATATTGATCTTGTTCCACTTCACTGTGATAACACCAGTGCCATTAGTATCTCTAAGAATCTTGTACTTCATTCCAAGTCTAAGGACATACCAATAAAATACCATTTTCTTAGAGAACAGGTTACAAACAAGATTGTTCAAGTAAATTATATTCCTTCCACAAAACAGATTGTTGATATCTTTACTAAACCATTAACAGTGACACCTTTTGGATATCTTCACCAGAAGTTGGGTGTGACCTCACTACCAAATTAAGAGGGTCCATCCTGCCAGGGGGAGTTTGTGTTGGTTGAATCTCTAATACCTCTGAATAATATTGCAACAACACAGGGGGAGTATATTCTTGTCACATATATGATACCTTCAAGATGTAATGCAACAGCTCAAGGGGAGCTTGTTTTTTCTTTGGCATTGATTTCAAAGGGGGAGAAAGTGTGGTAATTTCAATAAAGTGGTAAATCTATATGTTCTTCAAGGGGTTGCCATCAATGACAAAGGGGGAGATTGTTGGCATGTTTTCAGACAGAGGTAGAGTATGCATGTTTTTTCATTGATGGAAAAGATCGGCACATTCAGCAGAGCAATGATGGCATGGCAATGGAAAGATCAACAGTGAGGAGCAACAGTGATCGTTGGATCACCCATCCTGAATTCTCGATGACCGTCAAATCTGAATACAGATAGAAGGAACACGCAAAAGAGGAGAACAAATCTCAGACGTTGGATCTGAGCACGAGGACTGACCATCGTTGGATCTAGAAGAAGGAGCACGATATTTAAGTACAAGATGAATCAGGCTTACAAAGTCCTGAAAGCAGGAGGGTCGTCCATCGTCGAGGAGTACACGTGGCGAGGGATTAACATTTCAATGACTGGAAAGTTAAAGGAAGGCAGTTCTCTAACATTCCAACTCGCGATATGATAAATCGCGATAAGATCTGGATCATTGATCCAAGAGGGACACGTGGTGATAGATCAGAGCATGACAAAGGTTTCGTTTTGGAGTTTTGGATACTGGGAGTTGGAGGAGNATGCGAGATCATGAAAAGATCTGGACTGTCGAATCATCAAGATTGTGGACCGTTGATATGATTCCATTTTGGATTTTTGGATACCGGGAGTTCGAGGTGTCAAGGACACTCACAAAAAGAATGTTGAAACGTGAAATCACGAAGCACCTTTTGGCGTAGCCTATGGTCACTGTCGATGGTCACGTGAGAGGGAGGAGCTAGCAGATCTAAGCCCCTTTTCAAAGATCGCAACATGAAGAGTCAAGACTCTTCACCTCTGGATTGCCGAAATGCAAAATGTGAAAATGCCTTTTTGTGTAGGCTGTGGTCACTGTCGGTGATCATATGAGAAGGTGGAGCTAGCGTAGCTAATCTCTTTTTCGATAATCAAAACTTGGAGTGTCGAGACCCTTCGACACAAGATTGTCGAAATGCAAAATGAGAAAGGCATTCTGATTAGGCCCATGGTCATAGCCAATGGTCATATGGAGTAGGTGTGAGATCCATCATTGGTAATCCAACGGTGCAGGTTAATCAGGAATATGAGCGAAGGGTCACCCTTTATTTTCATGATTAATAAGTTCAGTTACAATTCAGTTAGAAAATCGAATCATGGTTCTTGGTCGATTGGTGATACAGTTGTTGAAAAGTTTTTGTCTTTGCCCAAGGATATTCGAGGTGTAACTGATGAGGCTAATGAGTATAAAAGGTGAGATGCAGCGACTGTGTAAGGTTAGTTTTTCTAGCAGAAACAATGAGATGAACTGTAAGAAGGATAAAATGAAAAAATGCAGAGCATAAGATAAAAAGTCAGAGATGAGTAAGAGTCACCGAACAGACAGAAGCAAGAGGAGAGTAGAAAAATAGCATGAAGCAAGAGCATATCAGTAGAATATCATGAGGTAGAGGAGAACTGCAGAACAGTTTTTGAACCAGAGAAGAATTGCAGAACAGTGAAGAAGGAGTAAGAATTGAAATACATGTATTATTTGTTTGTCAATCATTTATTCATAATCAGGGAGGAAGGGTGGTGCTAGGGAGGATTGTGGTCCTATGATATTCAAGTTGATGCTTGAATATTGGGAGTTGTAGCTTCCATCTATTTGTGGCTAAAAAAAAGAGTGGCAGGGTGGTGCTTGGGAAAACACAGAGTTTTTTGTATACAAGTTGGTGCTTGTATAAGTGGAAGTAGGTGCTTCCATCTAGTAGGCGCTGGAACACTCAGGGAGTTGGTGCTTCCTTCTATTGGGTGCTAGAGAAATCAAAGATTTGGTGCTCTCAAACAAGTTGGAACTTGTAAAACAGAGGTAGTAGCCTCACATTGAGTTGGTGCTCAACTATAGATGACGTACATAACTTAAAAGATTGCCTATCATTTTGAAAAAGAAGAGGTTTTCTCCCTTTATGGGTTTCCTCGTGAAAATATGTTTCTGTGTATATCTCATGTGTGATTGATGCTCATTATTTATGTTGTTCATATGTTGTATAATATTGATGGTCACTTGGAGAAAGATTAAAAATGGTTTAATTGACTTAAAATTGTTTAAGCACAGTAACAACTGATTCACCCCCCCTCTCAGTTGTCTTAGTAATTTCAACAAAACTTAGTAACAACAATTATATTTATAGGTTATCAAATACCTATTCTTAATGATAACGTTTATAAACATGACATATAAGGGAGAACTATATTGTTGACTATAGGGCAGTTTCATTATTAAAATATAAGATTATATGACAAGCAGTGAGAGATTATAAAGGTCTTTATGTGTAAGTATTTAGTCTTTATGGTCTTCTCATTATAAAAAAACCTTGAAAGGATAATGATACTTATGTATGATAAGGGAAACAAAGAAATTCATAAAATAGGAATAAAAATATATGTGACAATAATGATGATGAAAAACCATTAGAGTATATTATGGTTATATATATATATATATATATATATATATATATATATATATATATATATAA
>ML778712.1:737590-747671 GCA_009831015.1 Picea engelmannii
CCGAAGATGCATTTTATATGTATATATGGTTTGTTTTCAATAATTGTTAGCTATAATAATTTATTACAAAGACTTATATCATAATAGTTAAAATGTATCATACTTGCAATTTAGATCATTTAATTTATATCTTCATTATTTATTAATTTGTTATGTAGAATAATTTTTTACAAAGAATTATATATTAATAGTTAAATTGTATCATACTTACAATTTAAATCTTCATTATTTATTAATTTGATCATAATAAATTATAATTATATTGAGGGGAAAATGTCAAGAATATAGTCAAGAAAGTAAATAATTAACAAGATCAAGAAGGAAAAGAAGATAGGTTGAAAAGGCACTAAGTCAATTCAATTAATATGTACATCAATAATGTATATATAGTACACATTGCACAACTTTCCTCCAAGATTAGAGTTTTCAACATCCCCCCTTAATCATAAGTTTGTTCTTTCCTGAAAAACTGTCACTTCTTGACAACTAGTAATATGTCAAGAGAAGAGGGCTTAAGATCCTCTATGGAAAAAAAAAAATAGAAGAAGATGAAGGATTCTACTAAATTGGTAGTTTAAGGATGACCACAAACTCTTAAAAGAGAGTTGATAATGCTCTTGAAATCAAAAGCTAGTAGAAGAAAAAAGTCTTCTACTAAATGGCATGGTAAAAAAAGCTACAAATGTTGATGATGTTCTCTGAAAATGTAACAAACTAACCATAAACTATCAAGAGCTCAAAAACTATGAAGATATGTTTCAAGATTACCACAAACCGTATCAACAAAAAATCAACAATTTGATTGTTTGTTCAAGAACAAGGATGCATACATGTTTCTCATTTGATCATCTTTTCACGGGCTCTAAAACAAACTTGGAACCTGATTGAAAACTTTAGATTTTTTCCAAATTCCCTTGACCATAATGTGTATGCTTTCCACAATTCATACAAGAATGAAGATTGAAACACTAATATTTCATATGTCCAACTTTATCACAATGTTGGCATTTCAATATTATTCATCAACTTCATTGACTTGAAAGAAATTTTTTGAATGGGATGCTTTTTCTTTTGTTGCTTATCTTCTTGCTGAAGTTGAATTTGTGACTCAAACTATAAAAGCTCAAGTGTATCTTTTGAATTCTGTAAACAAATTTTAATGTAAGAGAGAGTTTTCTTGTCAATTGTGATTGTGTTATCATAAGTAGACAGAAGTAGAGTGTTAAGTAACTCTACCTAACCATTAATTTGAGCCATAAAAATATAATGGAAAGAGTGTTTTTTATAATTCCACCTTTTTACAATAATCCAACTAAACGATAGAAAATTTAAACTCAACAAAAGAATATTTGCTTCAACCAAAAATACACCCAAATATAATCACAATTCAATTCAACAATATGTGATACTCACAAAAGAACAAAAGAACAGTAATAAGTATTAATTGCAATTCAATTCAACAGTGATACTCACAAAATAACAGTAATAAGTATCACAAATTGCAAGTCATAAAAGTAAGAAAAAAACACAAGTCCATAATGAGATCGAGCTCGTTTCTTCACGCTTTACAGTTCACAACAGAAAATGAGTAGTCAAATCGTTCTTCCTTTTGTAAGTTTCAAACAAAAATAAATTCTCGCACAGATTTCTTCAAAAATAAATTTCTCTCGAGGTCGAGGGACGCATTACTCCTGGACATCAAAATAATTTAACTAATTAAATTGAATACTTCAAACAAGATATGTCTACATCCTTCAACTCGAATATGATCAATTGCGCCTTGTAAGGATGGCTTTGCTGGTGACTTTCCCTCAAATAGACTGTTCTTCCTCTGCGTAGACATGCGAAAACCTCCATCCTGCAATTCCTCGACTCTTCTTCCCTCTAACGTTTCTCTATTGTCCCGCACTTCATCATTTCCACTATATTTCAACTAGTCTCCCCACAACTTATTCTTCCTTCGAGGTTTTCACAACAATTCTAAACTTCTGTGATTATTTGATTCTCTGTTGTCCAGCACTTCATGATTTCCACTATATTTCAACTAGTCTCCCCACAACTTATTCTTCCTTCAAGGGTTTCACAACAATTCTAAACTTCTGTGATTATTTGATGCAAGCCAACACTGCGGGCTTCGCCTTTCAATCAATCTTCGTTATCAATTGGCTCTGCGGGCCTGGTTGCATTATAAAACACTGCAATTCACAGTCGTAGATAGAGAGACCGGTGTCTTTTCTTTACAGAAACATCATGTGTGCGCTCAGATGGTTGGCTCTCCTTCAACCAGACAGATTCTCAATATCTAGCACATCTTAGTGAGAAGGCATACAATAAGGTTTATCTTAGATGGGCATTACAATAACCATCGCCCACACTGAGCTTCCGATGAACGCATAGACGATTCTCTAATGAATGGGCCTAACAAAGATTTTTGTACAGCGTTGATCATGCGTCCATGCTCTTAGTGTGATATAGCATGTGAATATGTTATCTAAAGCAAGACCATCTGCTTGAACATTTCCACAGAATCCCACATCCTCAAAGCTTAAAATATCTGACTTTACCTCTCCTGTACCAGTCCACTCAAAGGGCTGATACATTCCTCTAGCTTCAGCAAAGAACTCATGGCAGTCATCTTGCAATGTATTATCTGAAACCTCGCACTGAAATGCAGTGTCTGCAACACAAACTAGATAGTGCAACGGGTTCCCTTCTTGTGTGCTTCGGTTCTTTCAATTCCTTGAACTAGCAAAGTACATTTACCTACAATCTCTGCAAAATCTCTAGCTATCAAATATGAGCATAAGCTTCAATAGCATTACTCTGATCGGCATGAGTTTCACTTCAAATTGACCTCGCTATTGGGTTCATCGTCCATCTCATTAGGATTCGAGGTCACTTGGGAATCGACGGAGATGCACAATCTTCCATCTTCACGGTGGACCGATCACTTGCAGCATTTCGAGCTTGCACAGAAACCTTGATTGCAAGCTTATAATCCTCATCCTCTGGACCTTGTGATATCTTGCCTCCATTTCCATCCTCGGCCTTGTTCTCACCATCAACATGCAAAAACCGTGTTTTCATTGTTGCAACAGACCCCAAAATTCGTTCCTTTATGCAACCAGCAATCTCTAGTTGATTGGGAGATAGCAGTCTGCTTCTTCCTCATTATGGAATCACTTCTTTCTCATTTATTACTATTCACGGGTACCTCCTTTGTCACTAATGGTGATCCTGAGTTCTTAAAGTTTTTGCATTCCTATTTTTGCTAACAATAGCTATACGCTCTCTCTCTCTATTTTCACACATTGCATCCTTTTCAAAATTCCAATAAATTACATCAACTTAGTTCTAATATTAAATGTTGGATTTATAAGTTTAACAGCAAATATACACAAACAACTATTAAACAAACAATTATACATCTAAAATTTACCATTAAGAAGTAACAATTATTTTCAATTATTCATATGTTTTTATTGTATAATTGATCAGTTTTAGGTAACCAGAACAAGTATGTCATAATTTTATATAGTTTTAGGTCACCATAATCATTATATCATAATTTTGTATAGTTTTAGGTCAACCATATATATGTATATATATTCTATAATTTCTCTATAAATATCTCAATTAATCTGCATTACTAATTTCTCTTTTCTCTTTATTTATTTTTATTGTTGCACTAAGTGCTCTACAAACCTAATATGGGGAAGATGTTTGAAACATTAGTATGATGAAGTGTTAGTATTAGATAATAACAATACAAAACAAAACAATAATTAAAAAAACCAATTAAACTTGACATGAAATTAAATAATAAAAATTAATTTACACCTTATAAAATTGAATTTTTATATACTTAATAAATCCAAATTTAAAATAAATATACAATAATTATTTAAACTTTTATACTTAATATCATATAAATATATTATATAATTTATATTTTTCTATGATTTACCAATAAAAATTAATAATTCAAGCATAACCTAAACATCATCATGTTATAAATAAATACAATCCCAAATCAAAATACAATACTATTACAATATTATTGAAATTAAAGGTTATCACCATAATATTCAAAAGAATTAAATTTAAAATAAATATACAATAATTATTTAAACTTTTATACTTAATATCATTATAAATCTATCATATAATTCATATTTTTCTATGATTTACCAATAAAAATTAATAATTCAAGCATAACCTAAATATCATTATGTTATAAATAAATACAATCCCGAATCAAAATACAATACTATTACAATATTATTGATATTAAAGATTATCACCATAATATTCAAAAGAATTAAGTGTTGTTGTTATGGATAATGGAATTCGAATACATACATTCTGGCATAAAGTTGGAAATTATCATGTGTCCATTCATTTAAATTTACTTATTATGTAAATAGACAATGCATTCAAACAATCCAACAAAGTGTTTATTAAAATATAATTTTATTATATGTATATATATATATATATATATATATATAATAGAAAATGCATTCAAACAATCAAACAAAATGTTTATTAAAACATAATTCTAGTATATATAAAAGCAACAATCACATGTAAGTAAAATTGATTGATATAGGTAGATAAGTAAAATTGATTGATATAGGTAGATAGATTCTATTTTTCATCCTTTTTAAATTAATGGGATTCATTTATTTATATCAACCATTTTTACTTAAATGTGATTGTTATTAGTTGACAACCCACATGTATGGGGCACAATTATTAATATATTAATACATTTTAAATGTAATAGTTAAGTATTAATTAAAAATTAATTAATTATTATTTAGTAATTAATTAATAATTATTAGTAAATTATTAATTATAAATAATTAATTATTCAATTTATTTTTTTTGTAAATAAAAGAAGGACCTTATATTAAATCATGAGTATACAGTTGTATTTCGTTTGGCAGCCACCTATTCCACCGCATAACAGAAACCAAAAGAGGTGGCTCCAAGCGATGATATGTCTATCATGGCTGAAATATAGTTTACAAAAATTGGGCAGAGATCTGAAAGTTTCAACAAGAGACCTATTCCATCTAACTAGACTAGGGTTGGCTTCATTCAGAGCCACCATAACTCAGATAATTACGCAATTGGAAAAAAGAGTGAAAATTATATCACTATCCGTTCTAAAACTGTAATTGACAAAAAAAAAAACTAGAATCGAGGGTGAGCTGCGTCAAGCCATTGGGGAACCTGGATGTCCATGAGAGGTGTATGTCGGGACGAACTTTTTCTTGCAAGTGGGGCAATGTGCTTCCGTTGGGGTTTCTGTGAATGCCTCAAACAACAAATCTAGTTGTTGATTGATTGTCCTTTGGCCATGCACCTATTCATCCTGTCGCTGCCAGATGTCAAAGAAGAGCTCAAGGCGCTCCTCTTCCATATGATAGGAAGAGTGAGAACCCTCCTCTCCTTTGTCTATGCCTATAGATTCCACTGCAATTGGATCCTCCCATGCATCTATCAATTGCCAGCTTGGAGGGACTTCCTCATCCATGATGCAGCCTCCATCCTGCCAGTAAGGCTCAGTTGGGGGTGGCAGGAATGCTGGTGGACACAGGGAGGCATGCCTCTGAGGGTGGAACTATCATGTTCACCAAGCTCGGACCTGGTTGTAAAACTGGAGGTGGCCCTGTGATCACCAAAATTAGGCCTGGATACCAAAATGGAGGTGGTGCCTCTTCTTTGATATGGTTGAGGCACTGAGGTTCCTCTTCCTTCAAAGTGTTGGCTGGAAAGTGCAGAGGCAGTGGTGGAGAGTAGGTTGAGTGGGACGTGGTCTCCGTTTTTGGAGTGCGCAGGGAAGTCTAAGTTTGGAATGAGGGTGACGAGGTCTCCATTTTTGGAGTGCACAGGGTCATCTGAGTGCTTCTGGTATGTCTATGGGGGCAGCTAAAATGGGAATGTAAATCTCGCTAAGAGGCTATAAGTCTGTTGTCTCGAGTAATGGCATTATTGTTCATGGTGCCCCGCTTGGGATTTACTCGCTCTCGGGGCATGGTGGGAAGAACGAGGGGGTGGGGGGGATGCAAGAGGGCTGTGGGGGAGTGGTAGTGGCCAAAGGAAGCCAGGAGGATGTACAGAGTGAAACCTATGATGTCAGGAGGGCCGAGGAGCACTGTGCAGTGATCGTAACAGGCAAAAAATAGGAAGAAATGCATGCCATGGTTACCTTTAACGTTGTTGGAAGCCATTGAAGCCTCTCTGATCACCATTGAAGGCTGACGGGACTGATACAGGTGACTGGTAATGGTGGCCTAGCTAGATCGCTCGTCCAAGAGCTCCGCCAGACGCACTGAATTAACTCCCCTCATCGGGGGTGGCGGCTTGGGACAATAACTCCCCCGCCATCTGTCCGTGCCATCTGTCCCCCTCCTCTTGCCAAGTGTCACCCCATCTAAGTGATTAATTACTCAATTATTAATAAGTAATTAATTATTAATTATTAATTATTAACTATTAATTAATAATAAATTAATTATTAATTGATAATAAATTAATTGTTAATTGTTAATTGATAATAAATTAATTATTAATTAATAATTAAAAATTGATAAAATAAATAAATATTAATTAATTAAAAATAAAATAATACATACCATAATAAAATAAAAAAATATTACATGTAATAATAATAAAGTAATACATAATGCATTAATAAATACATTACATGTTATTTACATGCAAAATGCATTAATAAATACATTACATTATTATCATAAAACACAATTCATATTTATAAATATTGATATTTATAATTTATTTAGTCTTGTATCTATATTTATAATATTGTGAAAAACACTATTTATATGTATAATTTTATAAACAATATTATTATAACACAAAAAAACTATACATATATTAATTTTAACTTTTAACTTTTAAATAAATGAATTAATACATAAATGCTAAAGTATTACTAAATTATTGATAAATTAATAAATAAATACACTATTATTAAATTATTAGGTTATTAAAAAATTAAAACTTTATTAATTAAATTAAAGTATTAATTAATAACAATCTATTAATTAATTAATAAAGTGATAAAACCTATTAAATATTAATTAATATAACCTATTAATTAATTAATAAATTAATATATTTACTAATTAATATATTAATACATAAAATTAAAATATTAATTAAATAATTAATTAATACCTTAATGTGATGTATAAATTAAGTATCAATACACTAATATATAATTAATGTATAATGTAATGTATTAATGTAATATTTTAATTAGTAACCACTTTAATAATATAATATATAATATATTGGGTTAATAAATTATATATTAATAAATTTTTAATATATAATATATTGTGTTAATACATTATATATTAATAAATTGTTAAAGAAAAAAAACATTATTATATTAATCATTGAAGAATTAGTATTAATACATTTATAAACTTTAAATAAAATTAATAAAATATTAAAATATTATTAATTAATATATTAACAAAGTATCCATACATTAATAATAAAATAATAAAATATCAAAAAAATACAATAATACATTAAAATATTAATATATTAACTTAATCAATATTAGAATTCATACATTAATAATAAAGTAATAAAATGTCCTCACCAGAACTGGAACTGCCCATCTAAGTCTCTGTTTCGGATATCGAGCCGAGGGTAATTTATTAAGTAATAAAATGTCCTGAAAATATAATAATACATTAAAATATTAATATATTAACCGAGTCAATATTAGGTTCTGGAACTGCCCATCTAAGTCTCTGTTTCGGATATCGAGCCGAGGGTAATTTATTAAGTAATAAAATGTCCTGAAAATATAATAATACATTAAAATATTAATATATTAACCGAGTCAATATTAATATTCATAAAGTAAAACTACAATAAAGTAAAAATATTTTTGTTTTGGATATCGAGCTAAGGGTAATTTATTAAGTAATAAAATGTCCTGAAAATATAATAATACATTAAAATATTAATATATTAACCCAGACAATATTAATATTCATAAAGTAAAATTACAATAAAATAAAAATATTTTGTAATACATTATTATTTATACATTAATAAAGTATTATTTTTTTTTTTAATATTATTTTCTTCTTATTATAAAATAAATCTTAATACAAATAGCCCTAACTTAAATTTTAATAAAAATAATCCTAACCCAAATCTTCCTAATAATAATTCTAATGACTCTATTTTCTTAATACAAATTATTATTTTCTTATTATTATAAATAAATTTTAATACAAATAACTTTAATAAAACCATAATCCTAATTTTAATGGGAATAACTCAAACGCTAATATGACTCTAACCCTAAATATTAACAATAATTAAAATGTATAACGAGAGTGATAACTTTCATTTAAATTTTAATGCATTTATAATAAGATTAGTGTCTAAGGCATCCTCAGCTTGTTTGAGATTATATTGATATTTATAATATTGTGAAAAACATGTTATTTAAGACATAATGCATTAATAAACACATTACATTATTACCATAAAACACAATTCATATTTATAAATATTGATACTTATAACTCATCTGAGCTTGTGTTTGTATTTATAATATTGTGAAAAACATTATTTACATGTATAATTTTACAAACACTATTATTATAACACAAAAAACCAAACATATATTAATTTTAACTCTTAACTTTTAAATAAATTAATTAATACATAAATGCTAAAGTATTACTAAATTATTTATAAATAAATACATTATTAATAAATTATTAGGTCATTAAGAAATTAAAACCTTATTAATTAATACATTGTTAAAATATTACTACACTAATAAAGTAATACAATAACAATACATTATTACATTAATATTACAATGAGTTATCTTCGCAAGACAATGGGTTGTGTACATCGCATTGTGACAATGGGTTATCTTCACTAGACAATCGCATTTGGAAAATGTTCTCACATTATGATGAGAGGATATTTGTGTCACACTGCAACGACGAGGTTATTGTAATCACATTGTGACGACCAATCTATGTTCATTACATTGGAACAATATGGATATGTTTGTCACATTATGACGGTGGGGATATGTTTGACACATTGTGACATCACTATGTTTGTTATATTGTGACACTATTATGTTTGTCACCTTGCAACATTACTATGTTCATCAATATGCGACGAAAAGGCTATGTTCATCACATTGTGACAATATGGGTATTTTCGTCACATTGCGACGACAAGGCTATGTTCATCACATTGTGACAATATGGGTATGTTCGTCACATTGTGACAACAAGGCTATGCTTGACACATTGTGACATTACTATGTTTGTCAAATTGTGACACTACTATATTTGTCAAATTGTGACACTACTATGTTCGTCACATTGCAACATTATTATGTTCATCGCTTTGCAACAGAAAGACTATGTTTGTAACATTGCGACAATATGGGTATGTTCATCACATTACCACGACGAGGCTATGTTTATCACATTGCAATGACAGAGCTATATTTTACACATTGCGACATTGCTATATTTATTAGATTGTGACAATACCATGTTCATCATATTCTAGCATTACTATGTTCATTACTTTGTGATGGAAAGACTATGTTTGTCACATTGTGACAATATGGGTATGTTCGTCACAATGTGACGATAGGCTATGTTCATCACATTAAGATGATAGGGATATGTTTGACGCATTGCAACATTATTGTGTTTTTCTGATTGGGACACTATTTTGTTCCTCACATTGGAACTTTACTATGTTCATCAATTTGCGACAACAAGGTTATGTTTGTCACATTGCGATAATATGGGTATGTTTGTCACATTATGACGATGGGGCTATAATGATCCCAAGCCATTATGCAAGGATCATCACTGTTTTGGTGTCTTTTAAAAACTTTTTCTAAGTGAGGTATTTCGTCAAACACTTTGCTGATCTACCTTTTAGATGTGTTTATATGTGTGTATGCAGCAAATAACAGAAAGAGATAACCATGGAACATACCTCAACCATATGCAATAAGATAGACAAGCCA
>ML778713.1:0-52828 GCA_009831015.1 Picea engelmannii
ATTGCTCTTCAACTTTATAAAGTAGAACCATGAATTTCTAGAGATTCAATAGGTGACAAAATATTTAGACCATCCAATGAATTAGAACCATGACTTTCTAGAGAAGTAGGTGACAAAATATTTAGACCATCCAATGGAAAGAAAAAAATATAGGCCTACAAATTTATGAATTTACAAACTCAAGAATGTGGAGTTCTCTAGTCACTTGAAGAAAGGGGAACTCTTTTATGTTTCCCATGGACACATACTTCACAAACAAAAAATAATCAAGCTTTATACCTTGTAATCTACATGCAATGTTCTTGGTGCACATCTGTCATTGGGTCTTCTCTCCAAGATGTCCCATCCCCCATTGCCACAACATCAATCTTGACATCTCTATTGAGTCAGATAGGTTAAGGCCAATCCAAGCAATGGCCTTATCATTTATCTAATCTCAATCCTCATGCTTCGTAGTATTAGGATCCTTGTCATTTACAACAACATCCTTCAACACTCTCTCAATAAGAAAATATGCCATTTTCAATTTCCAAATATTGAAATTGTCATTAGTAAATTTCTTGTTCCCTTGTTAGAATCCATTTTCTACTACAAAAGTCCTTAAAACCTCCCACTAAAGTTTAGATGAATGAAACATGCCAAAATAAACCTCAATCACAGAGAACTAAACTAAACTATAGAAGTGAAACACAAAAACATACAAACATAAGCTCTCCTCCAACACAATGAATCAGGATGTTGATTTTCCTCAACATGACAATAAAGGCATCCCCTCAATGACAACAAATCTCATACACCAATTATTAACTTCATAGTAGAAATTAACAATATGCATAAATTTAATAAAAAAAATAATAACATGGAAAATTATTCACAATACATACATAAATATAATACTCATAAGAAGAATATAAAACACAATTGTTGTTCAACTAAGTGACCACTAAATTATTGATTAAGAATGAACAATATCAATGAGTAGATACAAGATGCCAATGAATTTTCTCATTGATCTCCCATTTCTTACACTTACACAAAAAAAAATTCTAATGGACATAACTCAACATGGCATCCTTAGATGAAATAAGGATTATTCTCACCTAACACAACACATTGTAATAATAAACATCCATACTCATTAATAAATAATTATGTCATTTAATAGGCATGTTGGCTTAGGATGCTTTATGCATCTTAATTAATTTTAATGTTAGAGGAGTAATTGGCATGCTCCCCTAACAACAAGAAGAAAGAGATACGCTTGCATATGTAAAACAACATTCTTTGAGGTCCCATGTTGGAAATTAGAGAAGATTAAACATTGATCATACAGAGAAATAAAAATGTATTTTCCACCTTTTTATTATCAATTTAAAGTCTTAATATTTTTATATGATTAAGTCACACACTTTTTTTTATGGTAAGACCCCTTAGTTTTTGGCTGGAGTCAAGGACTTATCCCCCACCAAATTTCCCTATACAATTACCAAAATCTATTCATATCTACTTGGATTGGACTTTGAGATTTGAAGTTAAAGGGTTATCACTCCTAAAACATGTCACTTTAAAGATTCTCAAGTTAGATTAGAGAGGCACCATCCCTCCAAAAATTGAACTCTAGCTAGTGATGAAAAAATCCCACCAATTAATCACTCAACCACATCTGAATGAGGTACACATTTTTACAAGCAATTTTGAATTATCAATGAACTCTACGTATGCATATGAATGTAAATTATAATATTACTATGATGCATACAATAAATAAAATACCTACACTTTATGTGGATGGTGTAATTTTCATTCCAACATGATCCCTATGGCCAAACACCCAACAAGTTGATAAATTTTTTGTTGTTACATTTGATATTGTATGTCTTTTTCATTCAACATTGTCACCATTTTTGGTGAAAAGTATTCAAGAAACCAACTTTATCTATAGCACATTATTCAAACCATGGATTCTCTCGAAAGAATAGCATGACTCTATGCTTTTCTTGTCTTATTTATAAATATTGTACCCATACTCCCTCTCAACTAACCATTTTGACGGTTTTCCTTGCTCTATCACACACACAAATATAATTCCTTATTGATCTCTCTATATTTGCTATTTATACATAAAAATGTTAATGTACATGATTCTTAGCATAGTAACCCTAGATGAAATTATTATTATTCTTATTTAACACAACATTTTAAAATAATAAACATTCCCATTAATAAATGAATAACTATGGTATTTAATAAGCCTATCGGCTTAGTATGCTTTATCTATCCTCATTAATTTCAACATTGAGAATAATTGGCACAATCTCCAACTAGAAGGGAGATGAACTCATGCATATTTGAAACAAAATTCTTTGGGGTTTCATGTTGAAAATTTGAAAAGATCCAACAATCACAAAGAAGAACAAAGACATAGTTGCCACTTGTTATTACCAATGTAAATTGTCAATATTTTAAATATTTTTACAATAAATTTCAAAATTTTGGTAGACTCTAGGTAGGTGAAAAGACTATACTTATGTAGATAACCAATAGTTATAAGATTACAATGATGCATGTAATTAATAAAATATCTAGTGTAACAAATTTGTGTGGATGGAGTAAATGCAATTCCAATAGGTTCATGTGGCAAAACATATAGCAAGTTGATAAAATTCTTGTTATGAACTCCCTTTTTATGTATGTAATTAATATTGCATGTTTTTTTTTCCGAACATTGTTGTAATACTATTAGGCTAAACCCCAATTGTAAATGTACATTTACTTTATAGGCTGGTGAGACAAGATGTTTTGGGCCTAAGTGCCTTTGTATATATGTTTTGAGGTCGGAGTGCTTGTGTGATGTAGGCCATGGAGCCTATGAGTGGAAAGGCTAGTGAGCCTAAAAAATGTAATATGTAATGACACTTAGATATATTAATCAAACACATCACTATTGCAGACCAAGTCAGACAAAAGAGTATGGGGGGCTAAGAATCCACAAGAGGGAAAGGGGGATAGGACTTGAAAGGAAAAGGGGCTAAGTCAAGGGGACTTTAGCCAAGGAATAAAATAATATTATTCTGAATTCCTAATTCTTGTGATATTTTTTTATGCTAAGTTCCTAAGTGAGGGAACGAATCACCAAGTAGAGTCAAAGGTAGTTCCTAGAATGACAAGTGTCAATATAGGAAAATGTATTCATAATGTTGGGAACTTAGTGTAATTACAATCATTCACTCACCCATTCATTCCATTCCACTATCTGTATCATTTCATGGAGAGTGGGAGTTGTGAAGTCGATTGTTACCCAGTAAATCCTTGGTGGTTTGAGCTGAAGAAGTAGGTTGTCGGGCTTGTGGAGCATTCTCTTTAGGTGACAGAATTGATGGGAATAGGGTTCCCTATGTGTTGGCCTAGTGGGTGGTGTAACTCTTAGAAAAATCTTATGTTCCAAGGGCCATAGAGGTCTGAGACTCCCTGGCCAACCTGTTGTTGAAGCTTTGGAAGGAAGTGGGACAACAAAAGGATTGTTGAGAAGAGAAAAGGTACACTTCCTAGGGTGGGACAGGCTGTGGGGAATGAGAGGTTGTGGGTAGGAATCGTTGCAAGAGTTGGAACCTAGGTCTATGATTATTGGTGTTGTTTTTCAGACCTAGTTTGGCTTAGGTAGCATTTTCCCCGATGGTGTCGTAGCCTCAGCTCAGGGGTGACCTATTTTTGAGAGTGTATGAAGAACAAAGTCTACGACTGAGAGGAACCTCTGAGGTGTGCAGTCAATCATTGGTTTTAATTAAAATATAAGTGTATTTTATGTTTTTACAATGATTTATGTGTGGTTAATTATGTTAACTTTGTTATGGTATATTTGTATATATTTATGCATGCATTTTATGCTGTTAGAACTACATATTCATTGCATATGTAGGGAATGGTAATTATGAAATGGTATCAAAGAATTGTTTTTCTATGGTGTGGATCAGCTTGGAGGGTGGGGATGTTACATTGTGGTATCAAAGCCATAGGTTCAATAATGAGCCTACATGGGTCAGATTGAGAATGTGAAAGCTGAAATTGCAAAATTAAGCTCAAAGGATGCATGCAACTCATTTGTCAATATAACTACCATGGAATTAAGGGAAAATTCATGAGGAATTTGAGGAAATTGAACCCATGGGTTAAAATCCCCAATTTAAACCTTATTTCGAGAATTTTTGGGCCTATAAATTGTCAAATTTTGGTCATTACAGAGAAATTGGAGTGAAATTGGGTGAAATGAGGAAAAATCCCCAATTTCTATAGTGAAATTCATTGAAAATTCGATGTGGGTGTGTCAAATTTCGGGTGAAAAGGTTGAATTGAAATGCACTGTAAGGTACCAAATCTATTACAATCGTTGAAAACAGAAATATTGCAGAGAATAACAATGGAAAAACATAATAGATGAAACCATAGCACCAAAATAATACCTTTATTGATAGGAAACAATGTTCACTTGCCTCTTCGAGGGGGCAACCTCCAGCAAAGCAACACTCTATTACAATAATTCTCTAGAAAAAACTTCCCATGCCCTTGACTCCTATTTATACTAAATATATCTATCAAAAGAACAATCTAGAGGAAGATCTTCTAGAAGTGGAAGCTTCTATTAGGTCTTCTTACATTTGACTTATTCTTCCTTATTACTAGGCCTTATTAATATTGACCTTTATTACATGGAAAACATATTATTCTACCTATGTGAGGGGTTAGGGAGGTTAGTTCCCTAACATGCACAGGGCCTAAAATTTCCACAACAATCTTAATTTCATAGTTTCATGGCGGCCATAGCGAAATTTTTTGAAATTATGAATTTTTGAAAATATGGGAAATTTTGACATTTTGGAAATTTTGGGTAATTTTTCGTACCATGATGTCAACATGATGTGGAGGCCATGTGGTAGTGACATCGCAGTAGTGACATGGAATTCCATGGTGGAAGGTCCACGATGGAATGTTGGTGGTACAATGGCATTCAGTGGCCCAGTGGCAGGACAACCATCGAGGCAATATCGATTGATACCATAAGTGGTATTGCAGGGGTATTGAAGTGGTTTTGGGAACGATCATTGGGGATGCGAAACCAATGAAAAAATGTCACATATCAAGGTGGGATTTTAGTGTCACATTGAAAAGGGGGTGTTAACCCTCGCGTGTGTTAGTGATGTGACATGGACCCTCCGTTGTTGATCTCCCCTGGTCTCCTTTGTTGGATCTAGGGAGCATGCAAATTCGAGTGTCGCATCACGAACGTGGTGTTAACCCTCGTGCATGTTAATGATGTGAAATAAATGTGGGCCTTTGATCTCTTGATCATCTCCACCATTGGATCGCGGGGGAGGTGAAAGTTCGTGCGCTAAGGTAAAGGTGCGGGATGGGACCCAACCATTCTCGCAACCAATGAGAGGGTGTCAGGTGGAGGTCTAACAAACAAGGTGGGAACCTTGTCCCATCCAAGGTTAGTTGTGTTCCAAGTGGGAAGTTGGTATAGGTGGGCCTATAAACAAAAGTACTTTATTAATTATAAAATGCGATAAATGTAAAGGAGGAAAGAGGAATGAAAAGGGAAGAAGAAGAGGAAAGAGACAAAGACAAAGGTAAGGGGATGATGAGGCAGGGCCAGGGTGTACAAGGGGATGCCATGGTGTCACCTCGGGGTTCCATGTGGACCTAAATCACCACATCAATAGCGATATCAGCAGAAACCAGTCAAATTTCTTAGAAAATTATTAGGGTTTTGAAGGTCATAATCTTGCAGGGGCATTTTGAGGCCATAAATAACATTTTTAGGAGTTCGAATTTCACAAAAATACAAGTGCCAAAGGCACTAAAGATGGTTTCTACTTCTTAAATGAAAGAGATCAGTGAGATGTTTCCAACAAGCTATCATGGGAGAAAAACAAAGCTTGTATAAGGAAGTTACAACCTAAATAGTGGAAGGTATAATTTGACTACCAGTTTACTTCTAGAGGGCATAACTCCATGCTCAGAAGTTGGTTTGGGGAATAGGAGTAGTCTATGAAAAAATCATGAACCATAGAAGATATCCATGGATCCAGATTAGGAATATGTGTACCTAAAAGTGTACATAATGAAAGAGAATATTCTTGTAGCATTCAGTGCTAAAAGGGGAAAACATCAAAACTTCAACATGATATACCTAGTAGCCCGAATGCCTAGATGAAGGTGAAATTTGGATAGATTGCTCAAATTAAAGGCATGAAGAAAACCAGTTAGGATTCTGTGAAAATTACAAAGGAGTGGGTGTTTGGAATTAATTTCACCAGATGAAAGGTGCACAAAACAAGGAATTAACAATGTTCAGATGACTATAACGTTTTGCTCAGAGCTAAGATTTGAGCAAGAAAATAGTCATTCGAAAGGTATTGGATAGAAGAATCCAGATATTCACCCATAAATTTGAATTGAGTAGTAAAATTCACAAGAAATTAGAAAGAATAGTTTTGGTGCACTTAAAGGGAAAAATTATGCATAATTTTATGGAATCGTTGAATTATTTTGTTTAACAAACCATTTCAATGCACATTTTCCATAATTATGAGCATGAAGAGAATAAAGTAGATTCAACAGAGAGAGACTAGAGACATGGAGGATGATCAAAGAACCTACAGTCGTGATGATGAATTCATGGGATTACACATTGTCTTAGGTACTTCAAAAACTAAATCAAATGGACATAGAGAAGGAAAAGTAGAAAGCATAAATTTAGTGGAGACAATAAAGAGTCTAGAAAGAGATGTGATGAGCTATAATGTTGATAATGAGAGTCTTATGAAAGCTCAAGAGACATAGAATGAATTTAATATAAATTTATTGTAGAGCTTGGACATGATAGAGAAGAAGGTGGATAAGGAGACAGATTCAAGTAAGTCAAAGAACCATAGATCTCATTCCAAAAGGAAGAATTTATAAGTGTTGGTAGACATCATCATCACTCACCAAGACACTCTGTTACAAGAGAAGAAACCAATCTAAGTTTATCTCCTATCAAAAATCATAAGAGGAGGTCTGGAGTGGATGAACTAGATGGGGATATGAGAAAGATCAAACCTCCTACCTTTGATGGTGAGCATAGGAAAGATGAGGATGCAGAGGCTTAGATTTTGGGGATGAATAAATACTTCTAATCGCAAAATTATTCCTCATAGGAAGAAGGTATAATTGCAATTTACCAGCTTAAGGGAAAAACATCAATGTGGTGGGACCAAATCGTCTAAGTAAAGCACATTGATGATAAGAATATCACTTAGAGGCAGTTCAAAAAGTATTTTCATAAGAAATACTTGTCCAAGCCTTATTATGATAGGAAGATGAAGGATTTCTTTGAACACAAGTTTGGGAGCATGACCATGGATGAGTATGGGATAATATTCTTAGATTTGTTGATATGGATTTATGAGTGGAATGAAATGATACATAGATATACAAAGAACAATAACAAAGATACAAAGAAAATTAGATACTATTCAATAAAGAAATATGTTGAAACTGTAAAATGCAGAATGAAACAATCTTGCTCAAATGGTGGTATCTAATCTCTAAGAAAAGATGTGGTAGTTACACACATTCATTTGAGAATATTACAATGAGGCCTCTATGACTTTTTAGCGTCAATAAGTAATCAGAAAACCCTAGACATCCAAAAACTTAACCCTAGGAAGCACCAAAAGTCATGTGGGCCCCAATGGGGTAAGTTGGTACATCAACTTCTCGGGGTTGTAACTTTTACATACAATCTATGTTTTAGGCACACGATATCCCATTGGAAAGGTATATGCTAGGACTACACATTATTCCATCACACCGTGACTTTGTCGACAATGTATCTGTGGTGGGCCCAAAAAATGATGTTTAAGTCCTCAAAAGAACCCTAGAAGTTTAGGACCCGAAAAGCTAGACAAAAACTACCAAGATGAAAATAGTATGTGAGTCAGTTCGAAGAGGTGTGTGGCCATATATATCCACTTGGATCAATTATCCCCCCTTAATAAGAAATGGTCTCCATTGAGTTGAGTTCCCCCATCGGATGAGGAAATTTCTGTTGAATTTGGCCCCGGGTGAGCCACTTGCCTTGGTGCAAGAGTTTCCCTGCTTTGACAACACGATAAATCTGAATATTTTGTTGGCGAGTACCCTTGACCTATGTGTCCACAATATTATCAACGGATTCTTGTTTCATTCATTCAGGGTTGAGCTCTATCGGTTTCAAATGTTCTACTATCTCCGAGGTGTCCAATAATGGTGGAAAGTATGGCTGAAGGAGGTCCACATTAAACATTGGCCACAAGCCAAGGAAGGGGGGAATGTTGATCTTAAAAGAATTGTAACCCACAACCTTGGTGATGGTTTAAGGTCCATAGCAGAGCAGACGAAGCTTCCGATGGGGTCCTGTAAGGCATTATTTCTGCAAATGAAACCAAACTTTATCACCCATATGAAATTTGTGGGGCACCCGATGTTGATCATGGCACTACTTGTACTTGGCATTGGACTTATTAAAAATATCCTAAATCTATTGGTGAATGTGATCAATTCAAAAGATAGAAAAATAAATCAAGAAAGAATATAATGTAAGAAGGAAGACAACGCACAGACAAAAGAATAAAGCAAGAAAGAGAGAGAATAAAGCGCGAAAGAAAGCAAATAGCACATTCTGGAAATAAAAGAACAACATAAAAGTTGCATGAAGAGAAAAAAGAAGAAGAAAGAAAACAACCAATTAACTAAAGTTGGTTATGCCATGCATTGTAATGGGCTATTTTTTGGATAAATAGTCTAGATATTTTGGGTATAAATATGTAATGGGTTAGAAGTTTTAGAGGGGTCTGAAGTCTTGAGAGAGAGAGAGGCAGAGGGAAAGAATATGCAAGAATCGTGAATGTAATAGTCAGTTGGTAAGATGAAACATGAATAAAGAGAGAGTTTAGAGATAATATGGTGTCTTGTATTCTTTACTTGTCTATGTGTGATTATGAATGATGTTGCTATGCTTCATAGACTAGACTTAGTTTGTGGATTAATTATGGTGCAATCTTCATGACTGACTCTGAGAATATTTGTAATAATCGAGACTATTTTATCACGCTAACTAGAGATAACTCATAAAAAGTAAGAATGAATCATTTGTCTGTCTCCCTTTCCCTTACTACTACAGAAACATGGTTCTTGTAGTCCCAATAGATACCTCGGGTGAGACTTCATTTGTGCGAGCAGGTGATGCTGAAAGGGATGGTGTCTAGAGGGTTTGTTGGTCACAGGTAAACCGAACCTTGGGTCTTACAACTCGTGTGCAGAACAAATAATCCAACAGATGTCGACTCGATTGAACAAATATATGAAGACAAATCCTACAAGTTCATCTAGAGTATTCAACAGGTACACCAGATAGTCCAGGAACAATTGGAAAAGAGCCAAGCCCATTATAAGGAAAGGCATGAAAAGCATTGGGTAGATCATCAATTCCAAATAGGCGATCAAGTATGGTTGTACATTAGCAAAGATAGGTTGAAGGGTGAAGGAAATAATATCAAGCCCATCCTATATGGACCCTTCACCATCTTAGAAAAGATTGGCACAAATGCTTTTTGCCTAGAGTTACCACCATACATCCAGATATACTCAGTTGTGAATGTAGAAATCTTGAAACTTTGTGAGCCTCTGATGATCATGTATCAAAGGGAGAGTGTTTCAGCACCTTCGATTGATGATTTTTCTCCTAATTATTTGGATGAATTGAAGGAAGACATCATTCTGGACAGAAGGACAAGGACGTCACATAAGGGTGATGTTGAATATCTTCGAGTGGGACTTAAAGGCACACATCCAAGCAAGGCATGGTGGATCGAGAAGGGGAAAGTGAGGGAGAAATTCCCTCAGCTATCTGTTGATTAATAAGGATTTTGGAGGTCCAAAAGATTCTCAGTGAGGAGAAATTATCTAGGAGGATACATAAAGGCTCAAAATTTGAAGTCCTAAAATCTCAGCAAAAACAACACCAAGTCATAGAGCTCAACGAGAGATTTCCAACGGTGCAAACAATACCTCAATCGACCTCTGTATGAGGAAGTTATTGTTGGTCAAAGTTTCGATCAAGCATGGAAAATTTGGGGCCAGCTAATGATGTCCACATGACATCAACATGTTGATGTGGCAGCATGAGAGGTTGCTATGTGTCATGCAGATTTGGCATTTTCAGGGGTCTAAATTGACCGGTTAAAATGTTCCACGTGGAATTTGTGAAAATGTCGCATGGCACTATATGAACACCATGTGGTAGTATGGTGTTGACTGGATCGCTGACGTGGTGCTAGTGCAGGAGCTGACATGTTGTTGACTGGGTCGCCGAGTAGATGGATAACAAAGACACCATACGATGATTGGGTTGTTGACTATATGATGATTGGACAATAAAAGTATTCCATGTGGCCCAATCAAAAGGTCACCCACAAGCCAAAACAACCCAATGCTCGCCAAAATTAGACTGGTCAAATGAATAAATAAGTGATTAATGTTTAATCCGGTTTAACCACTAGCTTAATATGGTTTTAAAACCATTGATTACGAGGTTACATTTAACCAAACAATAATATATAACAATAATGTACCATATGGGGAGGCCGTAGAGTTTGACCCCCAGACCTCCCCCTAAACTTAGCGCCAAGTTGCTAATACACCAAAGGTGGCGCCTTTGGTAAATCCGCCCCAACTTTAATATTTAAACCATAGTTTTCCATTCGATAGGAGAGGATCCGATGTTCCCATCCACAAACACGATTTTCATTGCATTCCTGCAATTAATGCAGATAAGTATGGCTATTGTGGCATATATTTCAAGGCAAGGAGCTTAGGAGGGTCCCAGAAGTGACAGTGACGGAATTGTATGAAATTATAGTCATTTTTGCATGATTTTTTTAGCCGAGTTCACTGGTGTAGTCAAAATATGGATCCAAGCAGCGTATTTTCAGGGTATCGCTGGAATTAAGGTATTTCCATGTATTCTTCCAAAATTTTACTGAGATAATATTAAGGCCTCTCCATTGAGAAGTGGGCCCGAAGATGTAGTCCATCTTTGGGACGAACTTCGTTATTAAGTCTAGTGCAATTATTTCTTCTCGTTATTTCTCCATGTGTATGATTTCTTCATGTATGTTGCACATATGCTTTGTTCATTCTCTTTAATGCAATTCATGTTATAGTCATTGAATAAAAGATCCTGGATCATTGAATGACCCCTTTCAATCCGCTTAGGATTCTTCTTGACTTCATTTTCTTTTGTTGTCTTAGAATTTGATTCATCGCCAATATCCACTTCATCTTTTCTTAATTTAATATATACATGTTCTTGCTGATAAAATATATGCTCATCAAACACAACATATCTGTGTATTATCACCTTATTTACTTGAGGATCAAACATGTTGTAACTTCTTGTTTCAATACTATATCCAATAAAAATGCACTTCCCAATTTTATCATCCAATTTTCTCCTCTTTTCTTTAGGAACATGTGCATATGCAGTGCAACCAAAACATTTCATGTGTGCAACACTTGGTTTGTAACCTGACCATGCTTCTTCTCAAGTCAAATTCAATATTTCTCTTATAAGACATTTGTTGAGAGTGTAAATTGTTGTCTGAACTGCTTCAACCCAAAATTCATTTCCAAGAGACTTGGTTTTCAACATGCTTTGAGCCATTTCAACTATGGTCTTGTTTTTCTTTCTGCAACTACATTTTGTTGAGCCGAGTAGTAATTTGTAAAATCTTGTTGTATTCCATTCTTCTTACAGTAATTCAATAATTCATTTGACTTATATTCTCCCCCATTATCTATTCATAGGGTGAGAATTTTAAAACCATTTTTATTTTAAACTAATTCCTTAAACTCAATAAAATGAGAAAACACTTCAGACTTCTCTTGCAAACAATACACCCAAGTTTTCCTGGAATAATCATCAGTGAAAGTGACAAAATAAAATTCATTTCCAAAAGACACAGACTCCATTGGACCACACAATTATGAATGTACTAGTTCTAGACGTTCTATAGCCTTCCATGTTCTATTTGAGAAATTGTCCTTGTGTTGTTTCCCAAAAATACACCCTTCACATACTTCATCATCCATCTTGATATAAGGAAGACCATTCACCATATTATGCTTCCTTGACAATACCAAACTCTGAAAACGAAAATGTCCCATCCTTAAATTCCAAAGCTTGTTTTTCATGTTTTATGTAACATTCAAACCATGTGAGTTACTTGAATAAAAAGAAATCTTTAATATTTTGTCTTCAGTCACCTCTCCTCTTTCTACTGTTGCATTTTTATTCAACTTATCCATGATTAAGCACTCTTTATTATCAAACACTAACTTGTAGTTTCACTCCATCATATAACCTACAAAAAGTAGGTTCTTCTTCAATGTTGGTGTCAACAATGTGTCCTCAATAAACTTCTTCTTTCCATGCAACGTTGGAATTGGAACCGTTCATTTCCCTTTAACTTCATAAACTCTATCATCACGAAAGATAAATTTATCATAATAGTTGTCATTTATTCTAGTAAACAACTCCTCCTAAGATGTCATATGAGTTGAACATCCCGAATCAATATACCAAGATTCACTTTCTTCATTATGTTCCATAAAAATTGATATGAATAACTTCTCATTCCTTGTTTCTTCAACAACTATATTGTCACCTTTATGTTCCATATCTTGCAATTTTGCATAACAATATTTTTCAAGATGACCAAATTTATGACAATAATAACATTGTGGTCCTTGTCTTTCTCGAGATCCATCTATTCCTCTTCCTCTTCCATGAGATACTTCTCTGCTTCTTCCTATGAACTGACTTGGAATTCTTCCTCTTCCTCTTGAAGTAGATGCATTCCCTTGATAATTTTGTGATTGTTGTGGATGCCTATTATGATTCTAATTACTATATTGACCTATGATTATTCTTCTTCCTCTATAACTTGTGGAAAAAACATGTTCCAATTCCTCATTTGGATTATTTTCTTCAACGGTTAGCAAAAATCCACCCAATTCATCAATTTTCATTGTGTTTAAATATTTGGAGACCACAATACTAGTGGTGACCATCTGAAACTTGGGCATAACACTTCTTAAAATTTTCTCAATTAGTATTCTTTCTGGAACATCTTCACCTAATGACCTCATTTGATTAACAAGATCTTGTATTTTTGTGATGTAATCGTGAATGGATTCATTACTTTGCATATTTGCATTTTCAAAATTCCACCTTAATGTTTGCAATTTAGCTACAAGTACACCTTCATATGTGTTCTTTAATATATCCCATGCTTGCTTGGATGATTCTACATTATTGATTCTTGGAAATATAGATTCTTCAACTTCTCTCCCTATAAGAGAAAGAGTTTCATTATCTTTCTTTATAAGTTCCTTTAGAGATTTCTTGTCATCGACACTCAACACTTTGAATTATTTAGTATAAGGCATAGAATATCCATCAATTACAAGTTCCCATAAATATTTAGTGATAAATATGGGTTGCAAGTGTTTTCTCCAATAAAAATAATTAATTCTTGTGAGTTTGGAAGCACAATATTGCTTGTCACCATTGGAGATAGAGAGAATACACAAAAAATCAATACAATGTGTCCCACTTCACTCTAGACGAAAAACAATTGTACCAAATAGAGACTCAACCACCACCAAATAAATTATCTTTTTATTAATTGGAGGAGTACAAAAAAGAGCTAAGAAGCTCAATTACAATCAATTCTTCTTTCACAGTATGAAATGATGAAGTGAAGAAGAATACCAAATGAAGAATATAATTCCTTTACATACTTTTCAATATCTCAACCTTAGGAGCTCTATATTTTAAAATTTATAAGTGATAGGCGCTCATTTTCAAAATACTAGAACCATCATCTTATAAACAAACTTCAATGTGCATACTCATTTAAGCTTCATGGACCCTTTTTGTTATATTTTATTTATTTTGTGATAATTTGAAATCTTAATATATTAAAACATACATTTTTACTTTATTGAGCTCCCAAGAAAGTACAAATGACTTTCTTGGATAAATAATATACTCCACACATAGGTTCAAATTCTCCACATCAAACACTCCACAACATTCAATGCTCTAAGGATGCCTCTCTACCGTCACAAATAGGGTTGAATCAACTAGTCCACTTTGTGCATGAATTAAATGCACCAACAATTAATCAAACACACCAATGGTTCAACAATCACACTCCTTGCTAACCAGTCACACGCCGCACCTCTTGCACTAGTCACATGCCAAGCGCCATGCCACTTGCACCAATCACATGCCAATCATGCCTTCCTTAACTAATAACTTGACACGCACATGTTCGATTCAACCAAACACACTGCTCCACGCTTTCTCGACCACGACTGCTGCAAAATCCATGCAACAATTCACCTTTGCTTTCATCCAACACACACACCAATCAACACACACCTCTCATAATCAATTCCTAGTCCGTATAATCTCACTCTGATACCAAATGAAGAATTGCACTAGCACAATAATGGAGCAAATACATGTCTCAATAATTCACACCTAGCTCAAGCTTGATCATTAATACGAGTAATATTTATGCATGAGAGGAGATGTCTCGGGAAACTATCATCTCCTACAATCACTCAACAATTACTCCTCAATTCACTCAACAATCTCTCAAACATATTTCTCTAACTCTAATTAAACCTTCGAGATATAACAATAATTGATCTAGAATATTTCCAAATGCAATATTATTAAAACACAAAATTAGGAGTGATGTGTGTATAAGGTGTATCATTTGTATTATCTAATATTGAATCTCCTTGAAAACACTCTTCTATGAAACCATCGATACAATGCATACACATATACTTAATATATATGAATTTATTAATTTTAATAAATCAAAAGTACATAAAGGATAAATAACAAGTATACTTACATCAACATTACTAGTGTCCTCTACATTGGGAGATGAACCTTCATCGCATACATTTAATCAATTGAGCTTTTTAACAATTTCTTCTACTTTTTAAAAAAAATTCTCTTCTCTTTGTGCAAAAATCTACATAATATTCATGTACAAATCATGTCAACACTACAAATATATAAGTCATGTCAAAACTACAAATATACAAGTCATGTCAACAATATAATGTTTGAAAAATAACAAATTTGATATAAAATTGTGGTATAAAAATACTATTTTACTTACTTCATTGACATAATCATTGAATGGGATATTATTGTTGTCCATATTTGAAGGTGAAATTTCATTAGAACCACTTGAATCTCTAAATAATTTTTTAATTTCAATCCATCTCAACGTTTCTTCATGTCGTTTTGTTTCATTTGTTTTATAGACATCTAGGCGATGGGAAATTCTCTCTAGGGTCTCGATACTCAACTCATGTTCATGACTCACATTCTATTAAGAAAAATCATACATGTACAAAGTTAACATGAGTATTATTTATAAAATTGGATAAAATGAAAGCATAATATGAAACTTTAATATGAGCATACCTCTTTAGATATCTCTTGTTCTAGTAGACACCTAGTTTTTAAGAGACATTTTCATGTGAAACTCAAGACGAAGGATTCTTAGTTCATTATTATTTTGCACTACCTTAGGAACTTCTTTTGGCCAATGGGAATCATGAGCACATGGTCGACCCTTTTGACGAGGTGGAATTGGATCAGGTTGATGGAATCTTTGACAATGTTTATTAAATGCATCAATGTAGTAACTGCATATTTATTCTTGCAATTACCAATTATACAATAATGAAGGGAATTAAATCTTGGTCATTTAACTATTTTGAAACCCAACTCTCCCACTTGAGGCTCCATAAAAAAATGTTGATAAATATATCAAATATAAGATAAGAATATTTAATATCATGAGCTAGTTTGTATATTTAAGACTAACATGTTTATATCGAACAATTACAAAAATTTTAGTCTATAAGGTAAATTCCTATATCCATATTCGTTTACCTCCTAAAATCCTTATATACATAATTGTCACGGCCCCACAACGTTCCTTGTGATTGTGAACCTCTTGAGTTGGTGCGACACTGCAACTTTTCATGCTAGGTTGCTTGGCAACACCAAGGTTACTTCGCCCGGACTACACCTCTTCACCTATAGCATACCCATACTCCGTTTTGGGCTACCAACAAGTCACACTCCTACTCTAGTGCAACTCTTGTATACTTATACATTTGTTAACTACTTTAACACTTAGTCATTTTTAAGCATACATCCATGAACATGAGAAGCCAAGAGAAAAACAACAGAACAAATGAAAGACAAACATAGATACAATGCAGGTGGCATGAACCGTGCCTAACTTCCTGCTAAGTCTTTCTTATTGTAGAGTAATTACAACATGAGCACTACCAGCTCAATTTACAATGGGGTAAAGTCAAATGGATCACCTCACCTCACCAAGACACTCATACACATATCGTCATCAAAACTGTTTGTCGTCGCCATCTCTGCTTCCACCTGTAGTGCACCTCAGGTGTGACCCCAACCGTATACGTGCTATCTCTTTGTTTCCACATACTCAGCCTCTTTGTTTCCACAAAATTCACATATTTCAGTTTTGCCTCACACATGCCTCCACATACCTACACTTCTAGACTTAGCCAAAATATTCCCAAGAGAAATTCACCCAACTATGTCCACCAATCCTCCTCCTCAAGGCAGCATGAGTCCTCCCATAGTGGAGCGACTTGGATCATTGAGGGAGCTCCTCCTCTTCGTCTGCCACATAATCATAGAGCTCTCCTTGTCTCTTTGTCTTTCCAAACTTATATATTCCTTGGTTGAGTTCCCTTGTTCTCTTATAAGCTCTCTAAAGGTCACAATATCGAACCGTCCCATATTTTGGGGGTGTCGTGCCCCTTCGCAAAACCATTTCCAAATGAATTGTTGCACCCCTTCGTGGACCCGGTGGTCCAAACGAACCCATGAGATCGTCAATCGGCGTGCCCCTTGGGAGTGGGGCCCCCATCCTTGGTGCGCTCCTCATGCTGACGTGCCCAATCCGTCTAACTAACTCGTCATCTTGGGTGCATGTTCCCCTTAGGTGAGTCAAGACAACTTTCCTAAGTGCGTCCCCCATGCCTTAGCCGATTTTACCTTCATCGATGGTGCACCCAAGTCTTTCCTTCAACTCTTCATCAAACTGTATTTTGTTTGACTTGCATCACAAGGCAACTTGGGAAGAGTCATCCCTTGGCATGTCATGTGCCCAAGGAACCCCAACTCCCCACTATATGAATATGTTCGTCTCTTCATTCACATCGATCATCTCGCTTTCCTAATTCGGATTGTGGTGGAAGTGTGTGTGCTCGAGCTAAGCTCCCAAGGCCTTACAATAACCATAAATAAAACACACCCCCTCAATACATGTATTCATAGGTATTACCACTTAAAAAAAATACAAATAAATGAAGTACTCTAATTTTAAATCAACATTTTAACTTTTTCCACACATTAAGATTAAGATTGAACACTAAAATTAAAAAAAAAAAATGGGTTTTCAAAATCTAATTGAAAAATAAATATATGGAATTAACTGACCCATGCCAATTTTTTCAATGTAAGATAACATGATCAATGTTCATAATCTTATGCAATCTTCACAAGGATTATTTTAAATGAGAATATATGTCATTTTACTAACAATTATGTTCTCTTTGACAAATTCTACTCCAATAACACATATATTCACCGTGGGTTTTCTTTTGTATCAATCTTGAACTAGAGTAGATTGAGAAAGCTTTGTGTTTTTGGTGTATGAATCTCTTTACTTGGAAGTATTAATTTCTTCCAATAAGGATTATAATTGATAATATTTTTTTTAACTTCAGTTTGTCACATAAATAATTAATCTCTCTCTCTCACACACACACATATATATACTTTGGAAGAGAGCCTGTGGAAACCCACTGAGAACTTCACCTCATTTCAAGGATGGTACCTAGGGTAAACTAGATTTTGTATAAAGTCGAGGCTTTTTCGATAGCTTTCTCATTTAAGATCTCATCATGTCACTTGCGGGAATTGAACTTGGGTGGGGGGGAAAAAACCCCTAGCACAAACCATTCAGGATAAACCCAATTGACTCATGAACTTCCCCTCATTTCAAGGATGGTACCTAGGGTAAACTAGATTATGTAGAAAGCCGAGGCTTTTTCGATAACTTGCTCATTTAAGATTTCATCCTATCACTTGCGGGAATTGAACTTGGGTGGGGGAAAAACACCCCTCAACACAAACCACTCGGGCTAAACCCAATTGACTCATCATCATCATCATATATATATATATATATATATATATATATATATATATATATATATAATTTTAAAGATAATTTGTTAGTGATCTTATAAAACAAATTAATTTTCAAGGAATTCCTTACAACAATAGCTTCGCCTCACTCGATATATAATTTAAGATTGAAATTTTGATTTCATTATAATCTAAATCTACTTAATAAATTGTTTCAATTTAATTAATTTGAATTTAAAAGAACTTGGTACATAACAAATTTCCTTACCCCATAAAGAACAACTCAAACAATACATATTAATCACATCACAAACTTGAAAGTCCTCACTAGTTTTTTATGAATTTTTTTATAATTAGTTGGAATTCTATAATCAGTTTTTTACCTAATGGTGTGCAGATTTCACCTATCATTCTCCAACCAAGTGGAAATGAGCATAATTTTGTGTTGTTGAACTACATAGAGCCAGAACATTTGATCTATCACCAACCTCAATGATTCAATTTGAACAAAATAGTACCGAGCAAAGCTTAGCGAAGACATGTGCCTCTAGGATCTTTCTTTGGTGATGGGTTATTTTCTGTACCTCTATTGGAGTGGATGGTAGCTTCAGAAAGGTGATCGATTCTCCCCACTTAATGATTAGGGAATAAAAGAAGGGTTGACTCATCACTCAACGATTACTGACCCCTATAGATGATTCTATACGAGGCGCTTGACCAAAACTAAGAAATCAATGAATGAAATAGCCTAATCTTTGTTTTGATATCTCCCATAATTGTTATGAATTTTGTTTTGTGGTTTCAGAACCCATTGAAATCATAGGTTTGACAAAAATTGTAGGGCACTTTACTTGTTTCTCCTTGTGTTCCTGAGTTCCTTCAGTATTTTCTCCCCACTTCAACAACAAGCCTTTCAAGGTAAGCTATTTGAGGTCTTTCCTCTTGTTGTGTTCCATGTTCGTGTTCATGTGTTCCACCCGTTTGAGAGCTCGAATCAATGGTCGATAACCCCTTGTGGAGGTGAAAGTAGAAGTTGTTGAATGAATGTGCTCCCACAACGAGTATGTTTGGAATGTTATTGGAGGGAAGGTGGGACAAGTGGATAGATGGATATGGCAGTAGATATAGGTGAATCATAGATACGTAAGTGATCGCCAGAGATCTGAATTGTACCATTGATGGGAGGGGATGAAAGTGGCTACAAGATAGTACATGATGGTTTATGTCGATGGCCATCCAAGATACATTAAAATGGTGGTTGTATGGGACATAAATGCCACCAATGCACAACCATCTGGTTGATAGATTCTTTAAGACTTTGTAGCCAGGTGGAGCCGTGTGGATAGTGCTTGTCATGCAGATGATTTGTTTATTTTGTATTGTCCTTATGCGTAGAAATTAACTTACTTGACAAATACCAATCGAGGTACTAAAATAATCTGATAATTTAATTTGAAAAGGCATATTTTGTCAAATAATGAATTTTTTTTTTTTTTTTTTAATTTACATATATTTTAAATTTCTAAAAAACAGATTTTAAACCAAATAAAAATAGTCATATCATTATGTTCAATTAATAAAAAATAAAAAATTTCTAATTCCATAAATTTATACATAGACACACACACGCTTTTTCTTTTCGAGGAAAAAAAGCGTAAATTTATTTTAGTAAGAAAGAAAACTTACTTTCTGCATAAATACAAGAAACCATGTATTTTGTCTTCTATCCTTCTCGATCATGAAAAGGAGGAGAAGTGTTCAAAAAATAAGCAAAAAAATAATTGCATACTGTGAATCTTCTGTGGTGTGACAGAGAGCCAAAAGACTCTCATCAGATAAAACTACAATTCCATATGTTCCTATGTTTGGTGCAGAAAACAGAGGAAGACCAATGGATATATGTGACTAAAGAAAACTATAGCCTTGGAGTCCATTGTAACCGTGACAAAAATCATAAATTTGTGCACACCTATGACTGATGATAGGTCCAAAAAAGAAAACCAAGAGTTGTGTGTCCAGGGTTCATCACTTGTAAATATCAGCAGCAAGAAAAGTATCAACAAAAAAATCCAAATGCTAGTTTAAAGAGGGGCATCATGGTTGAGAGTCACGAGCTTGGCCATTCTCACCCACTGAATCTATGAATGGCCTGCAAAGATATTCATACTGTGAACCTTCTTTTATTTCATCTATATGCCATGTCCTGAAATCCATCTGAATACCTACCTTAGAGAGCGCATCAACTTCCATGTTTCTCTCCCTATAGACATGTCACACAAATTAATCATCATAAGTAGCCAACATAATAAAAAATTCTTCAAGAATAGGAAGCAATATGATGTTGTGACATCTTTGTGATTTATTATCCCAATTTATAACCCCCATAGAATCCCCAAATATCTGGATGGATATTATTTCTTTTCCCCCTACAAAACGCAGTAGGATTTTGAGTGTCATCAATTTTTCATAGGTATTTGACTCTGATCCCAAACCCATTTTAAGTTTAAAAAGGTGAGAATCTATCATATGAATTACTACACCTCCTCCACAAGTTTGAACATCGTTTTGTAAGGCCCCATCAAAATAGGGCCATGCACCCCAATTTATCACCAGAGGGAGAGATTTTATATTTTTGTTTAATGGGTTTGAGATCCAATTTCTCCACGCTTCTTCTAATGTCCCTATCCACCCCAGGTTGGGAGACGTCACACAAACTCAACTTCTATAGCTCTAGTTCAACCAAACTATAATATCCCCAACATACTACTGAGCAATGTTACTCTAAAATTTCACTGCTCAGATTCTACTCTAACACAAGTCAACACAGTATCACTTGAAGCAACGTGCTTAGCCTAAGCTTGAGTCATGCTACACAACTTATAATCGACGGAAGAAACATAAATAACTGTGTGCACCAACATACTGATCACATAGTGCAACTGTATGCACTATCTCCCCGACGTCAAACACCAATTATGGTTTCCTTGTGCATGGAATATATTCCTTGAATGCACACATGAATTCTACCCTCTTGATGCACACAAGCTACTTTCCTACGCACCTAGCCATTCAATTCCTACCTCAAAGACTCATGACCTATATCAAAAGATAGCTAAACATGAAAACTAACAAAAAATGTCATACTTATGAACGACCACAATACTGAATGACAACACCACCTTACATGTGAAAGCATTATTAAACAAAATAACAACAATTACTTATATGTGATAACATACAAGAATTAACCCATGTCAAACATAGAAAAATATGCACACAACAAACAAGACAAGAACATAAGGAACATTTATCTTATATGAAACTCACCAATTGTGTGCATAACTGAGATCTTCCTCCCAACCATAGACTATGTTGCTCATAATATTTCAACAATAAGTCACCCCCGAGCTAGGGCTCAAACTCCACCAGGGTAAAATACTTCTAGTGATAGTCTAAGGTATGACTCTCAATAGAATTTCTTAGTCCAAGGTGCCCGTTGTTGCAACTAGCCCACAATCCCTCATTCCCTATGCACCTATCACACCTAAGAAAGTGTGCCCCTTCTCTATTCCACAGTCCTTCGGTTGCTCCACTTCCTTTCCCAGGGTTACCAGAAATAGGTCGAAATGGAAGTATCTGAGCCCTGAGACTAATGCCCAACACACTAGGGAACACTTCTCAACAACACTCTCACCTGGAGAGTATAATCCTGGGCCTGGCAACCACTTCTCAACAACCAATCTATCACCTAGAGAGACTATTCACGGTTGGCCAACCTGTCTCCTCGATAGTAAACTTAGATTACAACACCACAACTCCTTACAAGATTCTTTTTATAGATAAGGCAATAATCGGATTTTCCATACAGTCCAACCCCCCTTTGCTCATGAGAACCTGAAACATGAATTATTTCCCCACCTTTTTATGAATAATCATCTAATGCAATAATACCCAAAATACATAAAGGCTAGTAATATATACTCCATGCCTCCCCCTTGACACTTGTCACCTTTAAAAATATCTTTAAGCCACTTTGTGACCCGTTCCCTACCCTCAAAACTTAGGATAAAACATATCCACATTACACTTTTCAAAAATATTATTATAATATTCCCCTCTTTTCCCTTTTTCGGTGGAGTTGGATCCCCATCTCTTTTTCGAATGAGTTTGTCTGCATGCAATGATGTAATATTATATTAATAGCCATGATTACATTTACATGGATAGGCGCACTGACCTATCTACATCCCGACTCACTAGCCTCATAATCACACAAGCTCTCCGGCCTCAATACACACATACACACACACACACACACATATCAACTCTGTGCACTTCTAGTTCATTATCACACACTTACCCAAGTGCACCCAACATGGTGCAATATGCGCACTTACCCAAGGTGCACACAACACTATGACATGTGCGACCCTTGTCTTGATATCAACTCTCTGTACACTTACCCAGGTGCACACAGCACCAAAACCAAGTGTCAACCGCTCACCAACCTATATATACATTACATTAACAATTAGTACCAATGGATCACCAACCTATATATACATTTACAAAGGGTCTAGATCAGGGAAATTACATTCCCCTCCCCCTTATTTATTCATTTTCCTTAGTGCATCGTATACACATATTCATAAAAAAAATCAAAAAATTTCAAATAGATGAGGATACTATACTCACATAGCATTCTCATGCTCCCAAGTTGCATCCTCAGGAACGTACCAGGTCCGTTGGACCTTTACTAACTCCATGAATCGATTCCAAAGATGCTTGATTTTTTGATCCAATATGCAAACCGGCCGCACTTGAAATCCACCTTTTGGCTCCATTTGAATCACATTCTAATCAATAATATGATTAGAATTAGGTACATACTTCTTAAGAAATGACACATGGAAAACATTATGAATAGACAAGGATGCAGGCAATGCAAGCATATATGCAACAGGACCAATCCTTTCAAGGATTTCAAATGGCCCACAATAGCGCATTGCTAACTTAGAACACTTTCCCAACTTCAAGGAACTGTGCCTGGCTTTTACTTTCAAGAATATGTGATTCCAAAATTTAAACTCTCTGTGGGTTCTGCCTTTATCTGTGTAGTTTTTCTTCCTATCTTGGGAAGATTTTAAATTCTTCTTGATCTTTTCCAGATACTCCTCCATTTCCTGGAGCAAATCTGGCCCAACTACTACGCAATCTACTGGGTTGTCCCAACTCATTAACGTGTTGCACTTTCTACCATAAAGTGCCTCAAATGGGCTCATCTTTAAAGAGGCTTGATACCCATTTTTTGTAAGAAAACTCTACCAAATGCAAATAGTCTTCCCATTTTGATGGATTATCCATCACATACATCCTCAACATATCTTTAATCGCCTGATTTACCCTCTTTGTTTGTCCATCTATCTCAAAGTGATATGTTGTGCTAAAGTTCAGACTTGTTCCAAATCCTTCGAATATCCCTTTCCAAAAGTTCGAAGTGAACTTGGAATCTCTATCAGACACAATTTTCTTAGGTATACCATGCAACTTAGCAATTTCTCGCATGTATATCTAAACAGTTTCGGCTTCCTTGTGCATTGACTTCACTAGAATAAAATGGGAAGATTTAGTAATCTTGTACACCACCACCATAATAGAATAATATTGCTTGTCAGTTCTTGGTAACTTAGTTATAAAATCCATCGTTATAACTTCCCACTTCCACTTAGGAATGGGAAAATGATGTAGCAAACTAGTTGGATGTTTGTGCTCAGCCTTGGCCTTCTGACACTCAAGGCATCTAGCAATAAAATCTGCAACTTCTTTCTTCATACCTAGCCAAAATTATTACTTCTTGACTGTGAAAATTGTCTTCTGGTAACCTGGATGTCCTGCATAAGAAACCTTATGCATCTTTGACAATATCAAGATTTTCAACTCCTGATCATTCAACACATAGACTTTGCGTCTATACACATGAGGATCCCATGCTCTCTTGACTCATAACCTTCAAATTTTTGCTGCGACATACTTTGTTGTAAGTTCACCTTTATGTCCACATAGTGCATATATGATCTGGAAACTTCCAAAATTCTACCGCACAAATATATCTAGTATATGCTAATGGATGTAGCATGCATCTCATGCATCTTCCTACTGAGTGCATCAACCTCTTTTTTTTATTTTCCTATGATATGCTTTATGTCAAAGTCATACTCACTTATGAAGTCTAACCACCTGCTTTGTCTAACATTTAAACTTGGTTGTTCAAACAAGTATTTCATACCATAATGGTATGTTCTTAGCTCAAATATTTTACCCATGAGATAATTCCACCATTTCTTCAAGGCATGCTATAGTTGCCAATTCTAAATCATGAGTAGCATAGAACCTTTCATGTTCTTTCAACTTCCTTGATTCATATAATACCACATGTCCATTCTGACTCAGGACTCCACCAAGTACTTCCTTGCATGCATCTGTGCACACAATGAAGTCTGCATTAGAATCAACAATCCTCAAAATTGGCGCACTTGTCAACAAAATCTTCAAGTGCTGAAAAATCATTGCACAATCCGGAGTCCACTCAAATTGCACCCCTTTCTTCTACAAGGACATGATTGGATGCACAATCCTTGAGAATCCTTCAATAAACCTTATGTAGTACCCTGCTATTCCCATAAAGGACCTTACTTCTGCAACATTTCTTGGTGTTGGACATTCCTCAATGGATTTTATCTTCGTTTGGTCAACAACTATTCCTTCCTCTGAAATGATATGACCCAAGTAACGAATATGCCTTTGGTAAAAATAACACTTGCTCAACTTTGCATAAAGTTGATGCTCCCTCAATACCTGCAACACCATCCTCAAGTGTTGATCATGCTCTTCTTCATACTTTGAGTAAATAAGAATGTCATCCAAAAATAAGATGACAAAATTATCCAAGTAATCTCTGAAAACTCCATTCATTAAACACATGAATACAACTGGTACATTTGACAACCCAAAAGACACGACTGTAAACTCATAATGACCATATCTTGTTACGAAGGAAGTCTTACTAATGTCTTCTTCTTTAATTCTCACCTAGTGATATCCATATCTGAGACCTATCTTGGAAAATATATGCACGCCTCTCAACTGATTAAACAAGTCATCTATCCTTGGAAAAGGATACTTGTTCTTCATTGTTACCTTGTTCAACTTCTCAAAGTCGATACATAGTCTCAGTGTACCATCCTTCTTCTTCACGAAAAAACTGGCGCATCTCAAGTTGACAAACTTGGGCATATATACCCCTTCTTCTTTAGAAGTTCTTCAAGTTGCATATGCAACTCCTTCAACTCCGACGTACTCATCCTATAAGCAGTCTTGGATATAGGAGTTGCCCCAGGAATCATATTTATAGAGAAATATATATCTCTTTTCGGTGGAAATCCTGGTATCTCTTTAAAGACATCCTCATACTCTTTCAGTATTGCACAATATTCAACACTTGGCACTTTATCCTTAGGTGCCTCTTCCATGTGCGTTGCAAATACTTGACATCCTTTCCTGCTGCTTTTCTCCAGTTGCGAGGCTTAAACTTCTCAGATAGTTACAACTCTTGGAATTCCTTGAATTGATCTCAAATTTCCTTGCTCATACACGAAAATGAATATTTTATTATAATAGTCCAAGACAATATGATGCTCGTCCAACCAATCCATGCCAATGAGGCAATCATACGAACCCAAAGGTATTATATTCAAATAAGATTTTGTGAGCAATCCATTCATTTCCAGTGGACATTCCTTGACCATTTCATTAATTTTCCTTTTTTTCCTTGTAGCTAATTGCACCAACAAGGTTTTCCAAGCTTGCTTCTTGAAAAATGAAATCTTTCCACAATCTTAGGATCTACATAACTATGACTAGCTCCCGAGTCAATTAAAATAGCAATGGGTTGGTCACTAATCTTACCTTCCATAGTGATCATGTGCAAATGAAACTCAACCTACTTGTTATCCATCGCGGCGTAAATCCTTGGCACATTTCTACCCACGTCCTCAACTGTCGCATCTTGTCATACATTGTGCATAGTCATCTCTTTATCACCTCTTTACAGACAATCTCCATGCATATGATTTCTGCCACAACCCCAACAATGCATAGGTTGTTTCCATGAATTTTTTCCCAATGTCTCCAACATTTTGGGATCTTGGAGGGTTGACTGTCCTTGCACAGTATTTCTGAAAAAAAATGGCTTGGCCCCATTCTTCCTCTGTTCCATCTTACTTTTCATCTTGTCTTCCCAATCCTTTTGGAAATTCGATCTTCCCCTTTTCTTCTCATAAAGACAATTAGCATGTCTTATGGTTTCTTCCAACATCTTAGGGTCATTATACTGTATCTTGTTGCTGATAAATGATGGAAACCCACTCAGGTACATTTGAATTTTTACTTGTTCATCCTTAATGAATGAGACAACTTCAACAACTCTAAGAATTTTATTTCATACTCATCTATCATCATGCTTCCCAACTTGAGTTCGAAGAACTCCTTCATTTTCCTATCATAGTACTGCTTGGTTAACTATTTATTTTGGAAATACCTCTTGAACTCCATCCAAGTCACTTTCTTCTCATCAATGTGTTGCACTTGTACATACTGATCCCACCACATTGATGCTTTCCCCTTGAGCTCATAAATGACAATTCTCCCTTCTTCCTGCGCAAAATAGTTATGCATCTGGAAGTACTTCCTCATACCCAACAACCATGTCTCCACATCTTCATTCTTTTTATGCTCACCATCAAAGGTAGAAGGCTTCATCTTATTCATTTCTACATGTATTTCGTCCACCCCGGTCCTTCTCTTATGCTTTTTGACAGGAGATGGACTCGAGCTATTGCTCTCTTTCCTGGAAGAATGCTTTGGCAAGTGAGGTTGATGCCTACCAACACTTCTTTCTTATATTATTTTCTCATCACGAGACTTGCGACTTCTGGAACTACTCGACCTTGTTTCCTTATCCATTTTATTTTCTATTATGTCCAAGATCTACATCAATTTGACACTGAAGTCGCCTTGCTACTCCTTGGCTTTCATAAGCCTTTCATTATCAACCTCATGGTTTCAGACATCTTTTTGTAGTCTCTTTATGTTTCTACCAAATTCATGCACTCCTCCTTGGATTTTGTACCATCATCACTCAAACCAACATACAGATCCTTGAATTCATCGTTGGGACTATAAGTCCTCTGCGCATCTTCCATGTTTTAACCTTCTACACTGACTTTGTCCTACTCTATTTGCTAAAAATTCTGCAAAATGTGTAGGCAATTAAGATTTGTTATATGGTTTCATGCAACAACTACATGAAAAATTTGCACTATTTTTTCATAGTCCTTCCCTCAGATTTATTGGATGATTTTAACACCCTATATTTGAGTGTGCACACCTACATATAATTGTGTTTGCGCGCATCACCACTCTATACCGCGCACCATTTTTTTTTTGCAAACTAAACTCTGGACTGTGCAACACCAATTCTTAGCGCACACGTATATTTCATGCTAGTCTCTTTCCCATACAAGTTTAGTGTTGAACTAAAATTCTTTGATACCATAATGTAACATCCTCGGCAACCCCAGGCTGGGCCACGCCACACAACCTCAACTTCTGTAGTTCTAGGTCAAACAAATTGTAATATCCCTAGCATACTACTGAGCAATGTTACTCTAAAATTCCACTATGCAGATTCTACTCTAAGACAAGTCTGTGCAATATCACTTGAAGCAACGCGCTCAGCCCAAGCTTGAGTCGTGCCATACAACTTATAATAAAAAAAATAAACTTAAATAACTGTGCACACCAACATACTGATCACACAGTGAAACCGTGCACACAATCTCTCTAGTGTCAAACGCCAATTCCGGTTTCCTTGTGTGTGGAATCTAATTTCTTGAACGCACACATGAATTCTAGCCTCTTGATGCACACAAGCTACTTTCTTTTGCACCCAACTATTCAATTCTTATACTCATGATCAATATCAAAAGATATCTAAACAAAGAAACTAACAATAACTGCCATACTTATGCACGACCACAATACTGAATGACAACACCACCTTACATGTGCAAGCATTATTAAACAAAATAATATTAACTACTTATATGCGATAACATACAAGAATTAACCCATGTCAAACATAGACAAATATGCACATAGTAAACAAGACAAGCACATAAGGAACACTTATCTTATATGAAAGTCACCAATTGTGTGAATAACTCAAACGTTCCTCCCATCCATAGACTATGTTTCTCATAAGCTTTCAACAACAGTTCACCCTCGATTTGGGGCTCAAACTCCACCAGGGTAAAAAAATTCTAGCAATAGAATAAGGTATAAATCTCAACAGAATTGCTTAGTTCAAGGTGACTGTTACTACAATTAGCCCACAATCCCTCATTCCCCACGCACCCATCACACCCAAGGAAGTGTGCCCCTTCTCTGCTCCATAGTCCTTCGACTGCCCCACTTCCCTTCTCAGGGTTACCAACAACAAAATTGCTTAGTCCGAGGTGCATGTTGCTGCAATTAGCCCATAGTCCCTCATTCCCCATGCACCCGTCACACCCAAGGAAGTGTGCCCCTTCTTTGATCCAAAGTCCTTCGACTGCCCCACTTCCCTTCTCAGGGATACCAACAACAAAACAGATAGGAAGTCTCTGAGCCCTGCAACTAATGCTCAACGCACTAGGGAACAATTCTCAGCAATACTCTCATCTAGAAAGTATTCTCTCGGGTTTGAAAACCACTTCTCAACAACCAATATCTCACCCAGAGAGACTGCTCACAGTCGGTCAACTCATCTCCTCGACAGTAAACTCATTTTACAACACCACAACTCCTTACAAGATTCTTTATGCAGATAAGGCAATAATCGGATTTTCCATACAGTCTGACCCCCTTCTGCTCATGAGAGCCTGAAACATGAATTATTTCCACTCTTTTTATGAATAATCATCCTAATGCAATAATACCTAAAATACACTTAGGCCAACAATATATATTGCATGCCTTCCACTTGACATTTTCCACCTTTAAAATTATCTTTAAGTCACTTGGTGACTCGTTCCCTACTCTCGGAACTTAGGATAAAACATACCCACATTACATTTTTTTGAAAATATTATTATAATATTCCCCCATTTTCCCTTTTTCGGTGGAGTTGGCCCCCCATCTATTTTTGTCTGAGTCTGTCTGCACGCAACGATGCAATATTATATTATTATCCATGATTATATTTACATGGATAGGTACACTGGCCTATCCATGTAAATATAATCACCAGCCTCAGAATCACACAGGGTCTCCGGCCTCAATACATACATACATACATGCATGCATGCATACATACATACATACATACATACATACATACATACATACATACATACATACATACATACATACATACATACATACATACATACATATATATATATATATATATATATATATATATATATATATATATATATATATATATATATATATATATAAACTCTGCACACTTCCAGGTCATTACCATGCATTTACCCAAGTGCATGCAACATGGTGCATTGGGCGCACTTACCCAAGGTGCGCACAAAACTATGACATGTGTGTCCCCTATCTTGATATCGACTCTATGTGCATTGTTATCGAACAAATCGGTAAGTGCGGACACAAACCGATCTCCGTAGTTTCACCCCAAAACTAGAACAAAATAAGACAATATACTAAACTTTCCTTATATTTCAGTTACCAAATAAGAAGAGGATCCAAAACATACCTTTTAATGTTCTATACCTGACCTCGTCAATGTGATCCCAACTCTGTCGTAAGGCTTATGGAGAAATATCTACAAAGAAACACAAGCCAACGAAGACAAGAATAACAGAGTCTATTTGATATGAAACTATGTACGTGATCAAGGAATCATACAATATGGACAAATAACGTTCATATAGGAAAGAAAACGTATATATGTATTAAAGAATATGGAAGAAAGATACAACTAGATGCCTTGATGTTGTCATGTTCCTTCCAACAGTTCTTTGATTCCCACACACTTCTGCTCCACAAATTCTGAGACTGTAGATTTGAAAGTCACTCACAATATCAACTTGGCAAAGTGAAACTCAAAGCCAACATAGGCCCAAACAATCCAAACTCTTGGCTAGACTAATATCTCATTAGCTATTCTCAAAATCTCTTAACACCAACTAACCAAGTTGAGAACTCCTCCCCTTTTATAAGCTGAAAAGGATAGGGTGAGGAGGTTAGGATGATCCCACTAGAACAAGGATGTGACTCAGATCCAAACCAATCGAAGGCCACCTCACCCTCAAAACTTCTATTCTAGAAACATTGAGAGGATTCTCTTTTTCTTCGTACAGATGATCGTCACACCCTTAACACTGAGAAAATTGTGACAATGTCACAGGACACTGTGGTGCAACCTACGTAGATCCTATATCATCACACCCTTAACATTGAGCAAGGTGCAAAGATCCTTCTTTACAAGGTTTTGCACAAAGGAAAAGATAATTTCATTTCTCTAGGAAAATGTGTCTTCATTCTTCTTCAGGGATTAAGGCCATTGATTCTTCTAAAGACAAAGGATAGGTGTACATCATTAACGGTCATAAGGGTGAAAAAAATAATGTGTAGCAATAAGCCCCCCAAAGTATGAAGTTAGAACAAAGTGATAGCTGAAACACTTTTTCAAGTGTGTGTTGGGAACAAGGAACACGTCGGTCATAAACCTACCAACAAACAAGGAAATACTATACAATAATATATCATCACTGAGGTAGGCATTCCCATACTCAGAATTCAAATGAATCAAAGCATAAATGTCGACATGCAAATATCCATGTCAAGTAAGACAAGTCATGGCCACCAAACATACACTGTGGATCCATGCCATTATGACTCAAATATGAACATAGCCACCAAAAATACACCTTGGATCTATGTGTTAAAGACTCAAATTTGAACATAGACACGAGACATACACTGTGGATCTATGCAACATTAAAATTTGAATATACTCCAACGCAACCTGAATTTGTCAGAAATGATCCAAGGTCTTCATCTCCACCACTCCATAGTACGAATCTAACCATGTGAATACATGTGATGAATTCGAAGATTGCAGAAACCACTTGATTATCGGTCATTAGTGAATATCGTTAACGAGTGCGAGGGAAATCACTAGTAATGTCAATGACTCCCAAGGTACACTAGTACAATCCAACGGGTGTGAATTTATGAGTTGAAGTCGAACACTCAGCGAAATCTCCCGATCAGGGGTTAGTAATGAAAACCCACTGTCAAAAGAGAGGAAACCTACCATTGAGGCATGCAAGTTCCAAGGTACCAATTATTTTCTAATTCTAATTCCTGGATAATGAGTCGAAGTCGACAGGAAAAGACTTGTCACAGGAGGTCCTTAATGTATCCCCCATCAATGACATGAAACGGGTAAAAATATTTGAAGTAGATCAGAGTAACAAGGGATTTAGGACTGACTCAGGGATGTTCGACGCAATAGAAGGCTTAAGGACTGCAGAAATGGTTGACGCAATAGAAGGCTTTCTGGGTTGAACTTCTCTTTGAACATATTGACGACACGACAATTGTCTCAGAAACACTGACTCAACAACAAGGATCACAGACCAATTTTTAATCTTATAAAGGAGCATGATCAAGAAACAAGCGTATTTTTCCAACCATAACACGAAGCGAGTGAAATGGTTTCATGTTCAAGAGCGACTTACTTCCATAGAATACAGGTTTAAATACATTTCTTTCACAATTTCCCCCCACCATTTCTGGCGAGTACCTCTTTATTTTTACACAAGCTTGAGGAGGATAACATATGCTTGAACTCTAAGCTCATCCTTCGGATGAGTCCCTCGGAGTATGTTTAACGAACACTAGGAAGGAGTGGTTCGGTCCGATATGGGCCTTTCGATGTTTGTTTTATGAGTCCAAAGAAAGTAAACTCAGTGGTCTTTTCATATTTATGGAGTTTGAAAAGAACTTAAAGAGGACTCCATAAATTATTCTAATCATGCTTGATTAGAGTGTTCCTTTTTTGTAAAGTAGTCCGATGAGACCGAAAAAGAGATAAACTACCGCTCAACAGACGTGCTTTCTAATTCACTTTAACGAGCGTGAAATTCAACAAGATCGCTTGACAATCTTTTCATATTTAGAGACTCTAAAAATAGCTTAAAGAGAATTCCAGGGGGTTCCTTTTTTGTATAACCTTTACGATTCCAAAAAAATGATAAAAGTATAGTCGGTTACATTCTCAGATATTTACAAGCATGAGAAAGAACAAAGACTAAGCTCGGGATTGGTTTCATTTTTACTTAAGCTTAAAACAAAAAAAAACTATGCTTGGGGTAGATTTTATTTTTACACAAGCTTAAAACTAAACAAAACTATGCTTGGACCTGGTTTCATTTTTACACAAGCTTGAACCAAAGAAAACTATGCTTGAGGTAGGTGGTTTCATTTTTACACAAGATTGAACCAGAGAAAACTATGCTTGAGGTAGGTGGTTTTACTTTTACACAAGCTTGAACCAGAGAAACTATGCTTGAGGCTTCCCAACACATGGTTCATGGATTTTCATGGTTGGTACTTTTCCCCAGCATAAGAAGATAACAGATTAACTTCATCATGAATTCCAGAGGATGTAAGCATTTCCCCCCAAGCTTTGTTTCGTCCAACAACACATGCAGATGAAATGAAGCTTCAAATACTATACATAACAAAATACTTGACTCAATCGAAGAGGGGGAAAATCTATTTCATTTTCTAACGAGCTTTCCATAGAGAAGAAAAACTATGCTCGAGAATCCAGTTTCAATCCCCAAACCTCTGTTTCAGTTTTTAACGAGCTTGACATAGAAACATGAACTATGCTCAAGACAGGTTGTTTTATTTTTTAACGAGCTTGACACAGGAGAAGAACTATGCTCATAACCTCTATTTCATTTTTTAATGAGGTTTCCATAGAGATGCAAAAACATTCTCATAAGATTTGTTTCATTTTTTAACAAGGTTACCATATGGATGCAAAACTATCCTCGTAGTTGGTTTCATTTTTTAACGAGCTTGAAATCATAAAACCATGATCAAATATGGTTTCATTTTTTAATGAGCTTGAAATCTGAAAACCATGCTCAAATCTCTCTTCTTGATCATGGCTTCCAAGAGGGAAATTCTCTGGAAGGACACCATGTCAAGGGACAAAAATTGGTCATGGCTTCCAAGATCTCTTCACTAGACGAAAGAACAACGCTCTAGAAGGAACACATGTCAAAGGTTACAATAGGGGTAAGGAGATCAGGCTCTAAAAGCCCTATCAAAGAGATCACCATGTCAACTACCAGTTCCAAGTCATAAGAGATTGAGCTTACAATGAGAGGCTCATTTTCATCGGCAGCCGAGGGCATGGGAGACAACGCCACATAATTGACCTGTGGCGGGGGTGATACCATCTGCATATAAGAACAGTTAGGGAGGTCATTGAGTTGATGGTCAAGTCAGGGCCAATGAATGAAATTTGATCAATAGTCACAATTCTTCCATCGTGAGGGAAATATATCACACGAAAAAAAGAGGACATGATAGCTTTCATGGCATAGACATAATCTCGCCCAAGGAGTAAATCGAAATCCAAGGGGTCTTGGACTACCATAACATCAATGAAGATAGTTTTCCCTCCCAAAGTTACGGGAAACTGAAGAAGGACTAAAGGGTGACTGGTTCTCCTGTTAAAAGATATAACAAATTCTAGGTAACCGACGCAAGTTGAGGAAAACCCAAATCTTATCAAGCAATAGAGGAAACAATACTAACGAATGCACCCTCATCTGTCATCATCTGAGGAACGTCTCGAACAAAAACCTGTACTGTAATATTGAAAGGAATGTGAGAGGGAAGACGAGGTCCAGTTAGCACACCTCAATAAAAAAGGATGGCCTCATTACTTGGAGGGGGTTCCACGAGAGAAGGAGGAATGCCACCTAGCACGATAGATTATGTATCAACAAGAAAAACGTGGGCAGTATCGGGTTTACTCTCCAGCAGGAGATTAGGATCGATCAATGACAGGATCAAATTGATCACTTGGGTTTCATTCTCCAAGGGGAGAATGGGGTCGACAGATGGAAATAGATCAATCGCCTGGGTTTCACTCTCTAACGAGAGAGTGGGATCGATCGAGGATGGGATCAGATCGATCACTTTGTCAACTGGTTCAACTAAGTACGTGACCATATTGACTACTTGATCAACCAGATTGATCGACGAAGGGACCAGATTGATCATTCCATCAACTACAGGTGGGTCGAGAGTAAGCCTACGGTAAGTAGTCGGAAGTTGAGGCTGGGAAACAATCATTTCTTCTATTAATTTCAAGGCTTCGTCCATACGAGGGAAAATGTGAGTTTGATGACTCCCTCCGCATAACCTACATGGGAACTTGACTCTACTTTTCTTCTTCCCAATGGTATCCTGACTAGTTGACGGGAGTTCATCATCATGTTGTTTAGAAGCTAATGATATGGGTTGGCGAGGGCATGTAGACCATGCTTCTATAACCTTGGATAGACCAGGTAAATCCTTAAGAAGATGGCTACCCTTACAAATCCTGCAAGGGTACTTGGGCTTACGAGTTGTTTGGGTGATCTTGGCTACCAGTAACTGGTTGTTTTCCAACATGTATGGCTACCAGTAACTGGTTGTTTTCCAACATGTATGGCTACCAATAACTGGTTGTTTTCCAACATGTATGGTAGTGGTTGGAAGTTTGGACCCTTTCTTATTTTTCTTCTACTTAATCTTCCTTTTCTTCTTCTTCTTATCCACCAGGTTACTAGCTTCATAGCTTTCACTCAGTGAAGAAGATGAAACAGAAGAAGACCTTGCAACTGAAGAAGGCGAAGAAGATCTTACTGGTGAAGAAGGTGAAGGATCAACATGAGGTTGATTTTGTTATCACTCCAAGAAACTCTTTGTGGTTGTAGACCAAAGGTGCTTGGTAACTTAAGAATATGGTAGATTTGTATGCTTGGAACAATAAGATAACTCAATAGCTAATGAAAGTAACCACTCATCATGTATCTGAATAAAACAATTCTTTTAGAGAACAATAGTCAAACAACAGAGTTAAAAAAAAAGGGATGAAGAATACTAGTCTAGATAACCAAATACAACCATATGCAGGGTCATACAAGACAACAAGAAATTTTTTAATCCAAGTTTATGAGCTTAATAAGAAGATGGCAGTTCTTAAAAGCTAAACTAAACTGGAATAAAGTGTAGAATCATGAAATATATGAAAGAATCTGATATTGAAAACAAAAGAGGATTGTGATTCTATTATCAGAATAAGAAGTCAAGTTCAATGGCTAGAAAATGTCTCTTAGATTGGACCTCCCTTGGTGCTCCAAATGTCTTTGGCTTTATAGCCTTACAAGATGAAATCTAGATCCTTGAAAGATGGATCAGATTTACTAAAAATAGTCAAATCAAAATAGATACAACAAGTGTAGGATGAGATCCTATAAAAATGGATCTAGAATACTAAAAATGGAAAATCAAAACAAAATAGGAAAAGGTCCTATCTAATGATCTCTAAGAGTAGTAGATTGTTGATGAAGTGAAATTTTAGCCTCCCAAGGCTGTTTGATTTGGTCCTCCAAAGATAAAATTCGAATTGGATGATGTGTCTTCAAACCCCTGATATTCTGCCTTTGAAAAAGATGCCAAATGTAGTTGAAAAACCTCTTTTTGACCTTATCCCTCAAAACTAGCCTTTGAATCAGACTTGATAATTCAACAACTGTCCATTTGAAGTGGTTTCAAACCATTCAAACTCAAAAAATCCCGATCTGGGCAAAAATTCGGTTATTCTGGACGTGACAGGATTTCACCAGCTAATTTACTCAAAAATCTGCTCCTTAGCTGGTGAAAAGCAGAGATTTCACCAACTAACTAGCAAAATTCAAGACGAGTTAGCTGGTGAAAGCGCAGATTTTTTTAAAATCAAATTTCTCAGTCATGGAGAGTTCGTTTTACATGCTTGAATAGTCGATCGACATCTAGAAATCCTAAAATTTCCAATGGTGCTTTCAAATCTTCATTTGGAGCTCAGAAAGCTAGTCAAATGTTACCTACAAGATTAGGCATCATTCTTTAAAAAATTGCCAGTGCATTTTTTTATCGCTAACATCTGGCTCCAACTGGGATGGAGACCTCCCTGCGAGGTCTCCAAGAACCTGGCAGACCCTATGCCTTTAGTATTGGGCATGGAGTCATTCGGCCTTTACAATTTATCATCTGGCTATTTTCCAAAGTTTGTTGTTGTCTTTCCCAATCCTCTTTATCTGTAGCATGTCTACTTCAAACTCCCCTAGAAATGTTGTTTGCACATTGACATGGCATCTGTTGTGGAAATATCTTCATTAAGAAGAAAAGTGTTGAACATAGGCAGGATGGTGAGATATGAAACCATGGTTTTGAAAATTCCAGGATAACTTCAACCCTGAAATGAGAGTATTGCAGGCAGCTTGAGGTCTTTGACTTTTCGTTTTCCAGCAGCATCAAATATAAAGCATTTGTCTTGAGATGCCCTGGTGTGTTGAATCAAACACTTCACCCTGCTCGGTTTTTTCGAAGAGCATCATTGCACCTTGTGAACCAATGTCCATCTCTGTTTCAATCTCCATATCAATGCAGGTTGTTCAATCATGTCATTGCCCTGAAAGGACTCTGGAAGAAGATTTTCAGAAGATAACTGATCCATATTGAATTAGAAGACTGAGCTAGCCACCTAGGTACTCTGAAATAAAATGTACCAAAACCCAATATATATTGCCACAAATCTGGATATTGGTTGCCTAGCCATGATGAATATAGATTATCAGAGATCTTCTTCCTCCTATAAGCCCATGGCTCAAAACCTTGTTAATGAATGATTAAGGGTTATAGCTTTAGCTTTGTTAGTTGAGAAGTAATCACATGGATTGGCTTCGAAGGAGAAAACATGTGATCTTTCTTTGAAAAGAGACACCTAAAACCCTTCCTAAGAGGAACATTGGTCTCATGTCCCGAGTTGGGGAAAGCTTACAAGTGTATGACCATCTCCTTCTAGAGCTTCCATTAGAAATATTGAAGCAACTTCATCAATATTTGAGGATATTGTGTACCGAATTAAAACCTTCATGTTGTTGTAAAATGGAACGACCTTCAGTAACAGCTGCAACTATTGAATTGAAAATGTCATCTTCTAAGACCATATCAGATGCCTCCTTTGCGACCTCTTTAGTCTGAGGATCTTCCACGAATCTTTGATGCTAAGTTTTTCTTGATTTGGTGGTTAATCATTTGATGCTCCCATACTTTTTCAAATACTCCAAAATCGCTTTGCTTCAGCTTAATTTGCCAAAAATTTCTTTCTGTAGTTTTACCAGCTAATTCACCTTACGATCTTCTAGTTAGTTGGTGAAAGTTCTTCTTTTCACCAGCTAATTGGTTATAATTTTTCCCTTTGCGTTGGTGAAAGCTCTGTCTTTGGCCAAAAAGAAACCTTTCATATTCAAAACTGTTGTTTCACCAAAAACTCAGTGTTCTTTTGATTTATCTCCCTGCAAATTTACAACAACCTATCATTCTTGAGCCACTGTCAGATCTGCAAAAAAAATATCTACTAGAACTTTCCAAACGGAATGAACTCGAGGACAACAAAAGGATGTTTCCTTCACTGCAAGAAGAAAAGAAGCATATGCTATGGTGTAAATAGGTCACTTGGATTGCATGCATGTGATAGCATTTTACATAGATTTATCATCTCTGAAAGGATTTTGTCATGAACTTCAAAGCTAACAATAATGCATCTGGATTTCCATTCTCAAGAACCTTCTATAGTTAATGAAAGCACACTTCCACCCTCCAAATCCCACATACGAACAGTGAAATCCATACTGCTTGATACCAATACTTGTCTACTTTGTGCTCTTTTGCAGTAACCACCATATTATGTGCTGCCAGACAGAGTATAGGACCTGTGTGGTCTGTAAAAGACTGTAAAGCCACATTTACACCAATTTTTTGTTGTAATCCACCTTCTTTAGCATAAGGATTTGGACCATTCCATCTTTTAAAGTTTTATCTTACCACTACAAAGCCATATACTAAAGCAAATGATATACTGGATTTCTATGAAAATATCATGGAAGATGTAACAATCTTGCTTCTTTCAACAAATAATGCATTGTTTCCTTTCAAATGATCAACAAAAGATGTCTGCCTCTGTAAACAACTTAAGTATTCAATGTTATCAGCCTCTAGTTTTTTGCTCCCTGGCTTCTCTTCTAGAGCATCCATTTCTCCTTGGTAATTATACCTGGTACTAATGTCAGCATAAGACAAATGGGAAGTTTTCAACCATTCACTCCAAAATGCACCTTTCCCAAGCAAGACTGCTACCTGATGCTTATCTGAAATGGTTTTCATGATTCCTATTTTTGATTGTGCATCTAGATGAACCAGATCTCGAAACCTTCTCATGTTTGTGACTGCTCTCCAAGGTTCTCCGCATCTTTAGAAACCAACCTCGAAAGAATTGGTTGAGAAAAAGTCAAATTTGGGCAAAAATACAACCTTGCTGCCATGTAACAGGTTTCACCAGCTAATTTTCCCTGAATCCGCCCCTTTAGCTGGTGAAAAGGAAAGCTTTCAACAGCTAACTGAGAGATTGATGGATGACTCGAGGCTGACTGAGTAGCCGAAGCATGGAGGGATGATCCGGATCAAGCCATTAAGCGTGAAAAGGGAGTCTCTTTGCCTAATTAAGAAAACTGAAAGTAATCTACTTGCTCAAAGAAAGAGCTTATTCTTCTATCAATCCCTACACTAACCAGTAGAGGCAGATTGATCAAGTAAAACTAAATTTCCAAAGCAGCCAAGAAAGTAATTGAATTGCTAATATCATGTTTGATCTTTTCCCAAAAGATAAAAGAAACCATAAATTGTGGTAATGCAATTTGAAAAGATGACAAGACCAACCTTCATCTGACAAAAATATTTTTGGATTTATGTTGCTCATAGACTCCAAATAGTCAGCAAAAGGGTCATCAAATTCACAAAGAAATACCTCTTTGGACTGCTAATCCAATTGTAAATTGAAAAGATGTTGAAGGCTTCTTTTACTAATCTCACAGTTGAATGCAAGCTACTTGAGATCTGGACCCTTCTACTTATCATCTTCCTCTTCATGTCTGCTGCAAACCGCCTTTGTCTGCAAATCTAGAAAATGTGGGTTGTCTTCAACATATACTGCAAATGCAATACTTTCACTTACTAATTGGTCAATCTGCTCATCACCTTTCAAGTCTTCATGTCTGCTATAATTTTCGTGTGTCTGCAAATCTGAAAGCTGAGGGTTGCTCATAGTATTTGCCACAGATCTGAAATATGTTGATCTATTACTTTCTCCTGCTGATATATGCATTGGTTCTTCGACATCAATACATCTAAAAGAGACATGTTGATTTTGATCAATATCCAAAACAACAGACACATTTGATATGATGTCGGATATGTCACTATTATCCTTCAACACCTCTTTTCCTACATGGTAAATGTCTTCTTCAACAAATAAATCTTTATGAAACGAAGAAAACTCTTCACAACATCCTTCAAAAAGATATTCAACTGGAAAATAATATTTACAAAAGGAATTGAAGGCTGAATGGAAATTTGTCAAAGAACTAACACTTGCATTAGGAAGAGACCGGCACCATTCATGAGCAATTCCCTCTAATGAGAAAAATAGGAGCCGGATCTGAACATCCTCATGTACAATTTCAAGTCGATGAATAAAATCATGAAAATCCAACAAGTGTTCAGCTAGCACTTCCCATTCTTCTCCTCGAAATCTGGGAAGGGTGCGTTCCCATTCATCTCTGCTAGGCACTGGATTAGGGAAACCAGAAATACTTGAAAAATCAAAAAATGCATACCTCTTTGCTAAGATCATGTTCATGTCATACCAGTGGAGTCACCAACAATTTTCTGAAAAATGGAGTCGCCACTGAATTCGTCCTTCATGGAGTTGCCAGATAGATGATTACAACCAAATGATGTCCAGGCTTTGTCTATCATCAAAGCTTGATCTAATGTCATTTCCCAGGGAAGTTGAGCTTCAATCTCCTCTCCCCAGCAACGACGCCAATTTGTTATCACTCCAAGAAACCCTTTGTGGTTGTAGACCAAAGGTGCTTGGTAACTTAAGAATATGGTAGATTTGTATGCTTGGAACAATAAGATAACTCAATAGCTAATGAAAGTAACCACTCATCATGTATCTGAATAAAACAGTGCTTTTAGAGAACAATAATAAGACAACAGAGTTAAAAAAAAGGGATGAAGAATACTAGTCCAGATAACCAAATACAACCATATGCAGGGTCATACAAGACAACAAGAAATTCTTTAATCCAAGTTTATGAGCTTAATAAGAAGATGACCGTTCTTAAAAGCTAAACTAAACTGGAATAAAGTGTAGAATCATGAAATATATGAAATAATCTGATATTGAAAACAAAAGAGGACCGTGATTCTATTATTAGAATAAGAAGTCAAGTTCAATGGCTAGAAAATGTCTCTTAGATTGGACCTCCCTTGGTGCTCCAAATGTCTTTGGCTTTATAGCCTTACAAGATGAAATCTAGATCCTTGAAAGATGGACCAGATTTACTAAAAATAGTCAAATCAAAATAGATACAAGAAGTGTAGGATGAGATCCTATAGAAATGGATCTAGAATACTAAAAATGGAAAATCAAAACAAAATAGGAAAAGGTCCAATCTAATGATCTCTAAGAGTAGTAGATTGTTGATGAAGTGCAGTTTTAGCCTCCCAAGGCTGTTTGATTTGGTCCTCCAAAGATAAAATTCGAATTGGATGATGTGTCTTCAAACCCCTGATATTTTGCCTTTGAAAAAGATGCCAAATTTAGTTGAAAAACCTCTTTTTGACCTTATCCCTCAAAACTAGCCTTTGAATAAGACTTGATAATTCAACAATTGTCCATTTGAAGTGGTTTCAAACCATTCAAACTCAAAAATTCTCGATCTGGGCAAAAATTCGGTTATTCTGGCTGTGACAGGCTTTCACGAGATAATTTACCCAAAAATCCGCTCCTTAGCTGGTGAAAAGCAGAGCTTTCACCAGCTAACTAGCAAAATTCAAGACGAGTTAGCTGGTGAAAGCGCAGATTTTTTTAAAATCAAATTTCTTAGTCATGGAGAGTTTTTTTTACATGCTTGAATAGTCAATTGACATCTAGAAATCCTAAGCTTTCTAATGGTGCTTTCAAATATGCATTTGGAGCTCAGAAAGCTAGTCAAATGTTCCCTACAAGATTAGGCATCATTCTTTAAAAAATACCAGTGCATTTTTTTATCGCTAACAGATTTTATTCAGGGGAAGTTCTTACAACCGAAGCACTTGCTTCATTCGGGATTACCAGAGTGGAAAACAACCATACCAGTAACCCAATTGTGAGACTTGGAAGGCTCAAAGTAGCGATGTAAGGAGTTCCAACATTTCCATAAGAGGGAAAAACAAAAGGTTCCCCTAGAAAATGGGTTCCTTCGTTGGTCATTCTGGGTACAAATGTCGTAAATATGCATCCAACCTATGGCCTATAAAGGAAAACAAGCAACACAGGCAAAAAAATCTATGAAGAAAATAAGCAAACAAAACCTTCTCACAATGAATTCATTAGTTGGTGATGAAATCCAATGTCGCGGGAACAATGTAAGTAGGGGCTAATATAGAGCGGGTGGAAAAGTTATGTTGATGACCTTCTTAACAGACTTACGCCTTGGTGCAATCTTCCACACAATAAACGTGGATTTACCCTCCAAGGAGCCCGAGTGAGTTTGGCCAACGTCGATTCCAGGTACAACGAATACTTTCCCCTTCACCGTCATCTCGTGTATTAACCCTAAAGAAAGGCCACTAAGGTTACCAAATACAACAATGATGCATGGGGAAACAATCAATAGTTTGATATACGCACAAGGGTAGGGTAACTAAGCCTGAAATCGACTTGAGAAGGCCCGCACAAGGTTGTTTTCTCAAGTGACCCCCAATAATACGTGCAACCACTACACCAAGACCAAAAAAGCAGGGTTAGTAACTTTGTTGGCCTTAATGCGACCTCGTGATTGACCCTTGTGTGAGAAGGGCTTCCTAGAACAAAATGTAATAAGTGGATTTACCGCTCCCTAGCACAAGATTCTATGTTTGTTTGATAGCTTTGGAAAGTTATCCTTTCAAACTATTCCAAATCCCTACACCTTAAGCTAACGTAAGTTTGCTACCAAAAAATATAAAAATGTCTGATCAATTTTTATAAGCGCTTTCTTTTAAGGTTGTTGTTTACTCAAGGGTGCGAAAGTGAAACGTATGGTGTTTGACTTGACTTTGAAAAACTGCAAAACGATGAAATGAAAAAGCGTTTTCTTTTCAATGAATCCTACTTATGGGATGGAGACGAGGTTCAACTTTCTCTTAACAAATAACACCCAATTCCCAAATGCCTATATGCAATATTTCTTTTGTGAAAGATGCAAAAGAAATGCTAACTCGCTACACAAATGTAAAAATTGTCCCCCAACTATTGCAAATAAAGCATTAACACTTTTTATTTTGAAAATAAAGTTAAAAACGATAGAAAATCATTTCGAAACAAAAGCAACCCAAACTATTTTTTTCTTTTAAGACGAACTATTCAATAAATAAAAATAAGTTCCTTCACTGAATAATTCTAAAGAAAAAACAATGCTTTGTAACTGAAAGACACTCAAAGCAAGAGATCAAATATTTCAAAAGAAAACAAGCTAAAACAAAGCAAAGATGGCTAAAAGCAGATTCAAAAATATCAAGCATACTGTAATCAGACCTAACAAATCACCCCAAATGCTTACAGCCTCTGGACTTCATGGTGAAGTTAAGCCCCTATCCGTGAACCATGCGTTGGGAAGCCTCAAGTATAGTTTCTCTGGTTCAAGCTTGTGTAAAAATGAAACCACCTACCTCAAGCATAGTTTTCTTTGGTTCAAGCTTGTGTAAAAATGAAACCACCTACCTCAAGCATAGTTTCCTCTGGTTCAAGCTTGTGTAAAAATGAAACCAGGTCTAAGCATAGTTTTGTTTAGTTTTAAGCTTGTGTAAAAATAAAATCTATCCCAAGCATAGTTTTGTTTTGTTTTGATCTTGATTAAAAATGAAACCAATCTTGATCTTAGTCTTTGTTCTTTCTCATGCTCGTAAATACTCGAGAATGTAACCAAGTATACTTTTATCACTTTTTCGGACTCGTAAAGGTTAGGCGAAAAATGAACCCCCTAGAGTTCTTTTTAAGCTCTTTTCAGACTCTCTAAATATAAAAATATTGTCGAGCGATCTTGTTGACGTTCATGCTCGTTAAAGTGAATTAGAAATAACGTCTATTGAGCGGTAGTTTATCTCTTTTTCAGTCTCATCAGACTACTTTACGAAAAAGGAACACTATAATCAAACATGATTAGAATAAGTTATGGAGTCCTCTTTAAGTTCTTTTCAAACTCCATAAATATGAAAAGACCATTGAGTTTGCTTTCTTTGGACTTGTAAAACAAACATTGAAAGGCTCATATGGGACCGAACCACTCCTTACTCTTGGCTAGACTAATATCTCATTAGCTATTCTCAAAATCTCTTCACACCAACTAACCAAGCTCAAAAACTAGTTTTCCCCACGAGAACTCCTCTCCTTTTATAAGATGAAAAGGATAGGGTGAGGAGGTTAGGATGATCCCACTAGAACAGAGATATGACTCAGATCCAAACTGATCGGAGGCCACCTCACCCTCGAAGATTCTATTCTAGAAACATTGAGAATATTATCTTTTTCTTCGTACAAATGATTATCACACCCTTAACACTAAGAAAACTGCGACAATGTTGCAGGCCACTGTGGTGCAACCTGCGTCGATCTTAGATCATCGCACCCTTAACATTGAGCAAGGTGCAATGATCTTTCTTTACAAGGTTTTGCACAAAGGAAAAGATAATTTCATTTCTCTGGGAAATGTGTCTTCATTCTTCTTCAAGGATTAAGGCCATTGATCCTTCTAAAGACAAAGGATAGGTGTACATCATTAACGGTCATAAGGGTGACGAAAATAATGTGTAACAACACTTACCCAGGTGTGTGCAACACCAAAACCAGGTGTCAACGACTCACCATCCTATATATACATTACATTAACAATTAGTACCAAAAACTCACCAACCTATATATACATTTACAAAGGGTCTGGATTAGGGACATTACTCTTCTTCAATGTTTGGACCTTGCCAAACACAGGCTTGGCCTAGTAATTGTGAGCTATCATACCATATTTGTTTTACAAAAGGGGCACCACAGGAATAAGTGTTATACAATTTCCTCATCAACCTTACATAAGTTGCACCAGCCTAGGCCTTCCAAATTTCTGAGCCTCATTATGTCCCATGTGGGGATTTTGTTTTTGATTAGATACCACATGAAGATGCATTCTTTTAATTGAAATTTTACTTTCCACATTCCTTTCCACCACCAAGAGGGTTCCTGTTGAAGGAGATTTATATTGATTTGCGTGTAGCCTTCTTTTGGAGTGTAGATACCATGAGGGTTGCGTTTCCATACTAATTCATCCTCCCTTTCTGTGATTTTGACATGCCCTAGTTTAAGAGCTCTTATATATTCTAACCAACCTCCTGAAAAAGCCTCTCTTAGGCCAATTTGATGAGCATCCTTCTAGGCTTGACCCCACAATGTGGTTATGGTTGAATCGACAATCTGGTGAAGATGAAAATACCCAAGTTCATGTAGTTGTTCTATGATTTCTTAGAGAAGAATGTGGTTTCTGCCATTGCCTAGCCATGGGTCAGTGCCTAGTATGACTTTGGTTCCCTTTCCAACATGCCAAGCTAGACCTTCTCATATTACCTGAAAGGATTTGATGAGGGATTTTCAAATGATTGAGCAATTTGTAGTCTCCTTTGATGGTGTTTTGATCCAGTCCTCTACTGAATGAGGGCTGATATATTTATGGGAGACTACTTTTGTCAAGAGGTTGTATGAGTTGATCAATCTCTAGTTGGTTTTGGCTGCAAGGGCCTTTAAAAATAGATATATATTTTTAAGACCCCATCCTTCCAATAATTTCGGAGTAGCGAGGGATTCCCATTTGACCCATGGTAGGACAAAATGGTCTATTGTGCCATCCCATAAAAATCTGAAACAAGTTCGTCTTATCTTCTCCAGGGTGCCTTTGGGAATCCATGCTAATGACATCCAATATACCAGGATGGCTTCCAAAACTGATTTGACCAAGATCAATCTTCCCACTCTAGATATCCATTTAAAACTCTAGGCCTTTAACCTCTTTTCCAATTTTGCAATCAACCAACACCAATCTTCCTTTTATAGTTATTTGGTTTTAAGTGAAAACCCAAATACTTTATGCCTTCATCGAAAAGCAATGTAATAAAATGAAAGAGATCCTTATAACATGTAGTTTCCTCTTCATCCATGAGATGAGTCGAGAGAGTGGATTTTTGTGCATTGATATGCATTCCAGTGTCCCTCCCAAATAGGTTTAAGATTGAGCTTAGTTTCTCTGCATCTCCCCTCAAACCACTGTAGAAAATCGAGACATTATCCACGAAGAGGAGGTGGGAGATCCTTAAAGTGGGAGAGATGGATATTCCATGGAAATCCCCTCTAGATTTTTCTTCTTGAAGAGGCATGCTGAGATCCTCTGCCACCAAAAGAAAAAGTAAAGGGGAGAGGGGACATCCTTGTCTTAACCCTCGTTTGGCTGGGAAGAAGGGTGAGGCTACCCATTAATGAAGAGTACAAAAAAAACTATTGAAATTCAGCTCATTATCCAATTAATGAAGAGTACAAAAAAAACTATTGAAATTCAGCTCATTATCCAATTAATGAAGAGAAGCTTGAAACCCAAATGTGTTAGAAGCATCCTTATATAGAGCCAGTTGACCCTGTCATAGGCTTTTGATAAATCGATTGTGATCACTGCTCCCTTCAATTTCCGAGATTTTATACTGTGTAAAGCCTCTTGAGCCACTCCTATTGCTTCATGGATCTGTCTTCCTTCCAAGAAACCAAATTGCTCCTGGGATACAAATTTTGAGAGGACAACCTTAATTCTTCTGCTGATCACTTTTGAAACCACTTTCTAGATGTAGTTGCACAAAGAGATAGGTCTAAAATCTTCAAGAGACTGCGTGTCATCCTTCTTGGGAATAAGAGCTATAAAAGTGGCATTTAATGGTGCATGGATATGACCATTTATGCGTGATTCCTCCACCACTTTGAGGATATCATTTCCAATAATATCATAAATACCTACAAAGAAATTTGTGGTCCATCCGTTCGGACCTAGGCTCTTATCTTTTTTAAAACTATAGAGAACTTCTTTGAGTTCATCTTCAGTTACCTCTTCCATGAGAGCCCTATTGTCCTCCTCATCCATGAACCTAGGGAAGAAAAGAGCCATGCGAACTATGACATCTAGTGCAACTCTTCTGTCTACTTTAAAAAAATTCTGGAAATGCCTGGACCCCATCCGAGCTAGTCCCTCGAAAGAAGAGATAGACCTACCCTATGTGTCTTTGAGACTCCAAATAATTTTCACCATTTTCCTCCCTTTAGCATATGCCTGAAAGAATTTTGTATTCTCATTCCCGCTTTGTATCCATAAGGCTCTAATTTTTAATTTTTAATCTCCACTCTTTTTCTTTTGCTTCCAATAATTGTCTTTTCTTCTTTTCCAGTGCTAGCAAGGTCTCTTTTGTTTCGAGAGAAGCATAACCCCCTTTCTCCGAGTCATACAAAGATTGTAGGATTTCTTTTGCATTTATTAGATCTTACTCATCCTTCTCTCTTACCACGACCCATTTAATTGTGGCCATTTTTAGGGTTTTAATATTTTTGGCAAATTGTACAACAACCAAGTCATTGAATACACAATTACAAACAACTAATTGAAAAAAAAAAAAAAAATCACTTCTCAACGTTTGCAATATACACTACCTTCCGAAAGATATAATAAAAATTATTATTTTTTATTTAAAAAAAAATAAAATTAATAAAAAAAAGAATTTTATAAATTTTTATGCAATTACAAACAACTAATTGAAAGTAAAAAAAAAGTTGATTCCTAAGCCATTATTTTCCAATTCCAACCTTTCATGTAATGATGATTGTTGAAAAGCAGCAGTTTCCTGGAAACTTCGAACATCAAATAAAAAATGGAAGGACAGTTACGTACAGCTTTCCACAATAATACTTGCAAGAAAAGATCTTCAATTAAAAAAAGGAAGGTCAGCCTTCGTACAACTTTCCAGAAGAACACTTCTAGAACAAATCTCATGACTTTCCTACACTTGGGAAATTCATGGTATCTCACTGTGACTGTTCCAGGAAAGAGATTTGCGTCACCGTGTGCGTGGGATAAGACTAATTTTGTTTGTTTTCTATTATAATTTTAATAGGAATTTAATCATAAATAATTTTCCAGCTGCAGATTGCAATTTGTCCGTTATATTACAATGATAGACTGGAAAAGGATTTTTAAATCGGTTGAGAAAAATCGAATTCACGATTTAAGACCCAAAAAAGGATCTCAGCTATTTTGAAATTACCGGATTTTAAAAAATGTGGCGAAAAAACAAGCCAATACGAGTGCCACGGAGGGGTGCACGCAATTCGTAATTTGACCATACGAACATTCCACGAAGGGTATTTGTTGGATGATGGACGACGGAGGAAAGTTCGTCGTTACTGGAAATTAGATAAGCAAATTCCCGAAACCTGTTTTCTGTGCAATTTAAGAGCACGATTCGCTGAATGATACCAACTTCAAATTGGAGGACGGCAGGTGTCCATTTGATTCTTTACATTCTGAGCACTTTACTGTGTGCAATTTAAGAGCACGATTCGCTTAATGATACCAACTTCAAATTGGAGGACGGCAGGTGTCCATTTCATTCTTTACATTCTGAGCACTTTACTCTGGGAGGGGGATTTCCAATTGCTCTGAACCCAAAGCCCTGGGAGCACAAACGGTACGCACTCTCTTCCCTTCGGTTCAGTGTTCTGAAATTTTCAGTGCAGTGTTTGGTTTACTTGATAGTTTGGTTCAGAGATCTTGAATTTCGGTGCAGTATTTGATTTACTTGATAGTTTGGCTCAGAGATCTTGAATTTCGGTGCAGTATTTGATTCACTTGATAGTTTGGTTCAAAGATCTTGAATTTGGGTGCAGTATTTGATTTACTTGATAGTTTTGATCCAAGAATTGATGAGAAATGGATGTGGGATTGATGAAGGCTGTTAATTCATTGCATTACAGGAGGGGATTCTATAGCTGGAATGCTGCCTGGTGTAGAGTGCGCGCGCAGGCGACGGGTTTATCAGGGAACTGCTTATTCAGATGACACCCAGAGGCGTGCTTGTAATCTCTCCCTCTACGAGTCCTTCTCAGATCGCCGATCTTCAAGTAGCCTAATGGTATTTTTTCAATCCCCTGTTCCGTGATTTTGCTGGATAGTTGTATCATTTCTGGTTGGTAGATATTAACACATCACTATTTGATTTTTTATTTTTGATTTTGAGCCCGGGATGCTCGGCGCTCAAACGTAACTCTTCTTATTAGGCATCCAATCGGGTGGGGAGAGCAGTCGCACAACTAACTGAAATTAGTGGGTTTCCTGTTAAGATGTATGGGTGGAAGCCTGATGGCTGTCTGTGTGCATAGTGCTTTTGGGGGTTCAGTATTGTTTGGGGATCTGATGGCCCTTTTCATTATAGTAAAACGTGTTTCATGCAGCAATGTTTGGTGGAAATGCAGGGGCCAAGGTTTGTCTGTACAAAAATCAGTATAAAAATGTTCAGGACTTGTATTCATATGGTAAACCCCATAAAAGTTTTGGATCATTTCAGAAAATAGTCCTTTAACATTACTTGAACTTTTCAAATAGAATTGATTACTTCTTATTGATTTTGAGATCACGAAGTTCAAGGTCCAAAGGTAACTCCATGTTTATAAGCACCCACGTTTTCATGGTTGGCTTAGGAGGTCCATATTGGTTGTTTATGAATTTTCTATCACCGCGGTCTAGCTACTCAGACTCACAATTTCACTCATAGTGGCCTTGGTGAATCAGGGTACTTTCCAAAGATAACTCCATGCTTATAAGCACTCACATTTTCGTAGTTGGCTTAGGAGGTCCACATTGGTTGTTTATGAATTTTCTATCACTGTCGTCTAGCTACTCAGACTTGCAATTTCACTCATAGTGGCCTTGGTGAATCAGAGCACTTTTCAAATCGCCTTCCACAAAAGGATTCAAGAAAGCCACCGGAGGGAGGCGGATGGACAGTAAAAGAGGGCAGGCCGTACTCATTTGGGCTTTGACTCATTGCCATATCTATATCTAATCCTATCTTTCTTTCAGAAAACATGCTTTCTAATAACCCAAATCTCCTTCATTCATACTAAAAACTTGTCAGTCTTATAAACTTGTTACTTCACTCACTATATGCTGCCACACAATAGATGATTTCTTTGGGGATATGATGGTCCTTTTCATTATAGTGAAAAATGGCTCATGCAACAACTTTTGGTGGAAATGCAGAGGCAGAGGTTTCTCTGTACGTAAGATCGGTCCAAAGAAGTTCCGGACATGTATTCATATGATTAGCGCCATAAAAGTTTTGGACCATTTCAGAAGAAAAAAAAATCCTCTCACATTACTTGAACTTGTCAAATAGAATTGAGTACTTAATACTGATGTTGAGGTGATGAAGTTCGGGGTCCAAAAGTAATTCGATGTTTATAGGCACCCACGTTTTCATAGTTTCCTTAGGAGGTCCACACTGGTTGTTTATGAATTTTCTATCACCGTCGTCTAGCTACTCAAACTCAAAATTTCACTCATGCCGTCCTTGGTGAATCAGGGCACTTTCCAAATCACAGTCCCCAAAACGATTCAGAAAGCCACTGGAAGAAGGGGGACAAACAGTAAAAGCCTATTAGTGAACATCTGCCTGTCTTGAAAAGAGAGGGCAGGCCCTACTCATTTGGGATTAGACTCATTGCCATATCTATATCTAATGCTATCTGTCTTTCAGAAAGCATGCTTTCTAATGACCCAAATTTCCTTTCATCATACTCAAAAGTTGTTATCTGATAAACATGTTACTTCACCCACTATATGCTATCTTACAATAGATGAGTGGAAATCCAGTTCTATATTTCCTTTCGAATATAAAAGATGGATTCCAAAGTTTTAGAGGAATGTTTTCAAAACTTGAAAAATCAGAAATATATATGGTTCCTAATAACCATTATAAAGAATGAAACTTTAATTACATAACTTATAAGTGCACAGACCCTACTTAATGTTAATAAATACTATAATGTTCTCAGATTGTAAGATGCATTTTATGCAGCATCTTTTTGTTGTATGATACATGGCTTATTCTAGAAATCTGGGGGAAGTGTAAGAATTATAAATTGTCTATTGGAGCGATTAGAATGGGCTGAAGAAGACTTTACAAGAACCATGCAAGACTTATATTCTCTGTTTTTGGGTGAATTGGGGAGTGCCTCAGGTCATCTTGACTGTTATGAGCAAAGTTGTAAATGGATAGATCATGATTGAATATTTGTCTATGGCGAGAACATGGGTGCCTAATAAGAATGGAATAACATTGGAAGCTTAAGCTTTGCCAACTCAAAAGTAATTAAAAATATTTGTTCAGCTGCTATTTTATGTCTCGGGTGCAACGGTGTTAATATGTTGATTGTTTTGCAAGCATTGCTACTTTTATTTTATCAATTAAGTGTTGGTGTTGCTAGCTAAGATGCCGTATCTTTTTTGATGAATATTGTTTTTTTTTTGTTTACATGTAATTCTCTCTAGAGAGAGATTCATGTACATCAAAAGGTGGTGATATCCTGTCAACCAAAACAAAAGACAATTCATTTGGACTTTTCAGAGTAATACAAAAATCGGCATTGCAGAAAGCTTTCATGCATGTGAATGCTACTTGCCAGGCACTGGTTTATCAATCTGGATTGGAGCAGGTTGTTCTTCGATGTAGACTGGTAGCTGGTGGCTCAAAACACCCTCCACCAATCTTTTGAAGCTGTGAAAAACTTTCCTTTGGAAGGTTTCATCCATTTGCCACGAGTAGTAGATGCCCAGTCTCCTAACTGCCGCCAGCTAGTCCAGGGACTTTACCACTGTATGTTCGAAAGTTGTTTGCAGCTGAGCTAACACGTCTTCTCTTTCCTTAAGATAATTTTCAATGTGCACAGCACATCCAGGATTCGTTCATTGGAGACTCTGTTCCTGGTTCTTCTTCCCGAGGAAAGAGTGTATACCCCAAGGCCTTGCTGCTCCATGAAATAGTCAAGATACTCTTGTTTCATGAAGGGTTTTTAGGAGCTTTGATAAGGGGCACTCAAAACACCCCATTTCTGGCAAGCTATGCCAGAATCTGGTGAAACATCACAGGCATGGTTCTGATCGATTCACTTGTTTTTTCAGATTTTTAAGGATTTGGGTTGATTTGAAGAGTGCCAAAATACCTAGGGACAGAGTTCCTCTATGGATGGAACTCCAACTTTGGTGGAACTATGATTTCCATTAAATTTTTGGCCGGATTTCAATTAGAAAGCTTTCTGGAAATGGGAGCGGTTTTGAGTGTTCCGAATCCTGGAGTTTTCAGGAAGGGTTGGCAGACTATGATTGTCCTCCTCCTGAGCCTGGCTGGTTTTGTACTTCTGCAGAGCGAGCTTGTGTTCCCTGTCTCCCTCTTCCTCCAGGGGTTGAGGATTCTGCCATTGTGTGACAGCAGACAGTTGGATGGAGCAAATTGATTGTGAAACTTGAATGAGAAAGGTGGAGGGTTGGAACCTGCATGGTTGAATTCTTTGGGCTGCATTTAATTGGAAGGGCTGTTGTGGAGGTTATCTATCACCATTGTACTGTTCTGTTGGCTATGGATTGGCTTGCCATTGCCATATCTGGTGGCAGGCTTGAGGGTAAATTGGGAAGAGTACAACATTATGAGAGATTAATTTGGGCCTTGTGGGACAGGTTGAGGTCCTTTTGCCAAGGGTCATTGTGGCTCCTAGGGGTTAGAATAAGATTTGGTGTTGAAATAATGTAACTGCAAAGTGTATTCTTATTATTATTTGATATATTATTCATTGGATCAATCCCCATTGTGGATTGATCA